>PVJI01002692.1:27104-111732 GCA_004026765.1 Micronycteris hirsuta | reverse complement strand
TAACAATTTCAGAGGCAACTAAAGTAGACAACCAGTTATATGAAAGCCAAAAGCCTCAGAAAATAGTTGGAAGTGGGGAAATCAATTGACTAACATAGTCACCCAAAGGAAGAGAAAGTTTCTCTCCTTTCAAGTGAATAGATTGTCTTACTTAATATGCAAAACTATGTCCCATGGTAGTTAGAATCACTCTCACTTTACAGATAAAGATGCAACATGTGAGGTTCTGAGAAGATGTTTTGACTGTCCAATATCACCGAGCCAACAATAAGTAAAGTTGGAATTCCTACCTGGGTTTTTTAAGTGCAGATCAATACAGTTTGCATGTGACATGTTTTCTCGATCATTGTCTGCCCTTACACCTGCTCCTCAGTGTGAACGCTCTGGCAGAACCTGTGTGTTGTGGTGATGGTCATGCCAGTGGCCAGAAGAGTCCCAGATACACAGAATAGAAAGGAGGAATATAAAGGAGGAATGTGCAAAAGTACGTTTGCAGGTGTTTGTGCGGAAAATAATATAATAGTTAATAAATAATAATACAAGAATAAACTCTGTGTTTTGTGTGCTCACAACAGTAAACCTTCTTTTCCCCACCCCTCTATAGTGTATGCACAACACATATTAGTTGATTGAATAAAACAGTACTTATAGTATTTATTAAATAGCTTCTATTTTCACATTAATTTTAAGAACAAATGATTTTTTCTAAAAGTATCTTCTTATTTTATATAATCCATGCCTAATTTTTAAAAATATTTTATTTATTTATATTCTAGAGAGAGGGGGCTGGAGGGAGAAAAAGAGGGAGAGAAACATCAGTGTGTGGTTGCCTCTTGTACACCCCCTACTGTGTACCTGGCCTGCAACCCAGGCATGTGCTCTGACTGGGAACTAACAGTGACCCTCCTGTTTGCCGGCCATCACTCAATCCACTGAGCCACACCAGCCAGAGCCAAGGCCTAAGTTTTTTACATCAGAGTTAATAGCCCAGATGGAAAAGTATCCCCAGCTCCTGATGTATAGTTTCAGCAACTAGTCCAGTAAAATGAGTAAATTAGAGTAAAAAGCCTGACTGGTGTAGCTCAGTGGATTGAGTGTCAGCCTCAGAACTGGAGGATTGCAGGTTCGATTCCCAGTCAGGGCACATGCCTGGGTTGCCAGCCAGGTCCACAGTAGGGCATGTGCGAAAGGCAACCACACATTCATATTTCTCTTCCTCTCTCTCTCCCTCCCTTCTCTCTAAAAATAAATTAAAAATAAATAAATGAAAAGAGTAAAAAGATATGTTCCACTAATTTACTCTAAAATCAACAATGTTTGGTAACTTAATGTGAAATTAAAAATGTACAATTTTTTAAAATGCTCTGAATAGGGAAGCAAGATGCATCCCAGATTCAGTTTTGAGACCCCTTGCCATTCCAATATCTCCAAAGAACCATAAAAAAACTTCTAAATATTATTTAATTTTAATTCAATTTAATTCCAAAATAAACACATAGATTACCTCTAAGCAGTGTTGGAATGATGATCCTGAAATCTAACAACTTCTGAATACAATGTCACTTAATCTCGGAATCTCTGCATCGAGCCAACAGGAACTGTGGAATTTTCACTTTGCTTTCCATAACTTCTTTTGCTGCACAGACTTTTCAGACCCTCCTCAGATTTTATTTTCTCCCATCTTATTTAAGTCTGTTTGAAGGACTTCCAAATCAGTGGAGATATTTTTTTCTTAGAATGAAATCACCTAATCATTGTAGTCTTCTATGGATGGCTGGGATATAAAGGAGGCTAAGATGCCCTCAAACCCTTCCCATCCAAGAAATTAAAGGAAGAGAGGATGTTCAGAATGACCAGGTACTTAGTCATGGAAATCTGGTTGTCGATTTGAGGAATGTGGACTTAGACCTCGTCCCGTCTTGCCGTCCCCAGTTCTCACAGATAAGGTCGTAAGGTCATCTATTCCTTCTAAGCATCGGCATCTTTTCTGTTTCTCTGTTGTTTATTAGGGTTTGTAACAGTCCATACCTCAGACGTTTTTAATGAGGAGGCATGCTCTGCACAATACCTGATATGCAATAAATATTCAGTAAATGAGAAGATTATTATGACCCTGAGGTGTACCTTCTACACTGGAAAATCAGATGACTTATGATTAACAATAAGCATAATCGCCAAAATGTCATTGACTCTTCAAGTCTCTTCTTTTTTCCCCACAGCAATACATTACCGTGTTTCAGGGAGGGAGGCTCAGAACAAAGGAGAGTTGACCTAACATTGTTTATTAAACTGAGGAAGCTAGTGCAGAAACCAAGACAGAGCACTGGTTATCAGTACGGCTTGTGCAAAGTGTTGGGATTGTTAAGCAAAAATGTGCACAATCTGTTAAATAAGGGAAAGAAATTATTCAAACAATCACAAATGAATATATCCATAAATTTACATATGAAATAAAGGGGAAAGATAAAGCAATGGGAAATTCAAGATTGTGTCTATAATTATACTTTTTATGACCATTCAGAAAATGAACTTTCAGAATATTAAAATTCTGAATTTCCTAAATTCCCCAGAATAGAGAAACCCCCAGACCTCAGAAGCTTCTCAAGGCAGGATACAGTCTGAAGACTAGCTTTGCAGTAAACCACAGATAACATTTTAAAATGAGCATCAACAAGAACTTCAAAAAGAAAGGTGTTTAAACTACAGCAAGTGAAATTGAAATCAGTCATAAAAATAGTTAAGTACTAAAATTTGGCTGCCTTCCTGGGAAAAAAAGTAAAACAGAACCAGCCAAAATCACAGGGTATGCTGGACTAGTTCTTTCAGAAGAAAAGGACCAGGCTAGGTGACGGCTTTATGTTCAGGGTAGCTCTCATTCAACGACAGACATAACCCCCAAAGTAACATTTTGCCTTTTTGTAATGAATTAGTTATGTATCCCTACATCTGTATAAGTTGCTTTTGCTAAGGACTTACTAACATATCATTAAATGTATGTATTTATATGTATCCTATATGTTGGAGAAAAAAATTACTCTTCAAGTATGGATTCTTTTCAACATGTTCTAGGATACATAATGCTTTGTTTTATCAGCTTCTTTCTTAAATGAAATATTTCAATTCTTAAAAAAGCAAGCCAAACTATTATATGCCAATAAAGCACATTCATTATGAATCGCTGGCTATTTACAGAAAAAAAAAGGGAAGCTGTGTAATTCACTTGAACAGCATCCAACGAAAACCTTGCTAAATGCAGACTCACTCATTTTGATGAGTGGAATCCAACTGCTTCATTTATAACTTTGATTTCTTTTCTTAGAGAGAGTTATAAAACTGGTAACAGATACTGCATTTCGTTTTGTTATATGAATACATGTTTTAAGCAGAACATAAATTCTAAGAACTCTCTTTCGGGGTGATGGAAAACTATAATGTATTTTCATGGAAATTGCCTTTATTTAAACCATATAAAAGTGTTGGTCATATTGCTTTCATTCTATTGAGCAATGACAGTTCAAAGATTCTTTGTTATCATGTATATTATTTTGCTAGGGCTTCCATACAAAGTATCACCGATTGGGTGTTTTTAGCTACAGCTATTTATGTTCCACAATTCTGGAGGCTAGAACTCCAAGATTCAGGTGTCAGTAGGATTAATCTACGTTCACTCCCCTTACAGATGGTCATCACCTCCCTGTGTCTTTAAGCGCCCCTGCTTCCGTCTGTGTCAGTCTGTGTCCAAATCTACTCTTCCCATGAGGGCACCAGGGCTGGTGCATATCAGGTCCCACCCCAACACCCTCATTCCACCTTGTTCACCTCTTTATAGGCCTTGTCTTCAAACACTGTCAAATTCAGAGTTCATGGTGGTTTGGACATCTACACGGGGATTGGGAGGGGAGTCCATAGTATCACAGATTTTAGCAAAGTGCCTACATGAGTTTTACTAAACAAAGCATTTTAAAAGAAATAGTAAATATCAGTAAATCTGTGATACCACCAGCTGACACCACAGAAGCACAGCCATGTTTCAATGCAACTAAAATGTAGATGTACACAGATTTGCAAAGTAAAAAAAAATTAAGAGACCAATTTCTTTCCATGACAAACAATATAATAAACTGATAAAGGGTTTAAGAATAACCACCAAAACATGCTCTACAGTTCTGATTCTCAAAGTACAAGAAATGCATCTTTGTAGAGATTGCCAAAAGGCTCCGAAGGCCTTCTCCACAAATTTATACCCCCGTGCTCTGACCCTCCGATGCAATATTTCTTTTCAGCTATTTGAATAGAGAAAGAAGCAGGTTAACAGCCCCTTCTTTTTTTCCCTAGTTGTCTGGATAATATTTATAACAGCTAGAGACAAGCTATGTCTAGAATTTCTCAAAATATAACTTAAATAACATTATGCAAGTGTTAACGCAAAACCCCTTGGTAGATTTGAGATGATCAGCTAAAGTGTTGCAAAGTCCTCCCCGCGGCCTACCATCTCCTGGACAACCTGCGTGTGTGTACTCAGGACTTCCACACAGGTGTGCTCAGAGTTGGCAGAGACCTTGGGAGGCAGCTGCCTCCCAGCTACATTTTTATAGAGGAGCCTGCTTCCAAGCTGTCATAGTAGACCTGAAATGATATAGCCCTGGCTTTGTACATTATCATGTACCTCACTCTTACTTTTAAGAACCTAGTTAATGCTCTCTAAGTGTTATTATTACAGCAGTCAAATCTGTCATGAGCTTTTATCTCACTATGTGAACCAGCGCCAGGTTTCAGGAGGGGCTCTAGAACCGTCAGTGGGCTGATTAGACCACCGCCACTCCCAGAATGTGAGCGATGCTGCTGCGCACAGTAGTGGCAGTGTGCACCATCTGACAGGGAATCGCCCTGCAGCAGCCTCTTATGAACTGAGTACCTTTTCAGGTGGGGCTTAGACATGTGGTTAATGACTAACACATTCAAAGTCTTATTCACCAGTTGCTTGTTTTCGCTTACCAAAAGAATACGAGTTGCATGGACGGTCCCACAGTACTTGAGACTCAGCATACTCTAAACCAACTTCTTTTCTAAAATGGCTTCATGTCATTCATTTCCTATTATTTTTCGTTGAAACTTAGTGCTGATATCTCATGGGTTACCTTTGAGCCATTTTCTTTCAATCTATTGATAAATTCAATTATTCTGTCTTTTCAGTAACTCTCTTTTCCACCCTCTTTTCTCATTCTAACATGCTGTTTAGGGGTGTTGATATTCATCATCTATGTATTTAATCTTGTAATCAATATCAATGCCTCTAGTCTCTTTCTATCGCAGTTCTTCCTCACTGCCATGTAAGACTATTTTTTTAAATGTCACAAGTATTTTTTTTTATTTTATTTATCTATTTTTAGACAGAGGGGAAAGAGAGGGCTGGAAACAGCAATGTGTGGTTGCATCTCACGTGCCCCCTACTGGGGACCTGGCCTGCAACCTGGGCATGTGCCCTGACTGGGAACCAAACCAGCGACCCTTTGGTTTACAAGCTGGCAATTAATCCACCAAAGCACCCAGCCAGGCTGCCGTGTGAGACTCTTTTAAAGGCATATTTCTAATCATAAAATCTTGGCATGCCTGCCATGTTAAATAATTATAATAATAATAACAGTAACAATAATTAAAACAAAACCCTATGTAATCTCCCTTTTTTGTCTTAATAAAAGATAGACTCTTCATTCAGTCAGACAAGACATTCTTCTAGCTCTTCTCTAAATATATTTCCAATCTTAACACTAACTCCTTACTATAGTTTATATTCCATTCCACTTGAGTCAGCTACTATCCCCCAAATGCCCTGATGTGCTCATCCCTCTATGTATTCACACACACTGTTCTGTGTCCTGGAATTCCCTCTCCTGCTCCTACCTACCTGCCATACCCATACTTCAGGAACTGCCTCAGATGTTGATCTTGCCTGAAGCTGCATCTTAAAGCCACAACTACAAATAATCGTATTGTTCTGTAATCCCACTACTGTGTGTTTTTTAATCTCAGCATTCTATCTTACGTTGTTGTTATTTGTCTCCCCGAATGATCTACTCTATTATATAGTAAATCCGTGACAGGCACAAGCTGCGTCCCCTCTTATCACTCTCTTATGTCTGTTCTCTAGTACAGAGACTAAGTTGATGACAAAGACAGCAAATTATTCTGAACTAGAGTAACTTTCCCTGTTACCAGGCAGCCATTTTATTTTCCTCACCAAACCACCAGTTTGTGGGTGCTAATTGAAAATTAGCACCCACCCCTTTTCCTTCTCCCTCTTTCTTTCCTTTTCTTCTCATTCTTCTGCTCCTTCTTCTCTGGTTATTTTATTCTCACCCTTGGGCCCTCCTTTCCTGTTTCTTCTTCTTTGCTAGAAGACTGAAAAATATCTGAACAGAACAAGAAAGGCAATTAAAACAAAATGATAAATACATGGAAATAAGTTTAATATATTAGAATGTCTGTCCAGAGATGAATTCTTTAACAATTACTCTTGGTGTAGTAAATTCACACTAAGTCCACCTCAGTAATGGATTACACCAGGCTTCATTTCAAAATATGTAAAAACATAATTGTCAGGATTTCAATATTCAAAAGGTTGGAAAGGGACATACTCTTAGCACATATAAAGTATTTTACGAGTAATAAAATGGGATGCACCTTCTATTACAATCCTATAACAATTTGCCTTATTAATATACAAAGTTTTATCAGAACTTCAGGTGCTCTACCAAGCATCTTTTGCATACATGTACACACTCACAAACACAAGGTGCACACACGTACACACATCTACTGCTGCTTTCTTCCTATTTAAGATTTTGTATTATTGGTAGTATTGTTGTGGTGTGAATGTCTGTCTGACAAGCAGGAAATAAGAGAAGCAAACAGGAATCTAGGAAGACAACACAGAATGTGAATTGTTTATGGTCCATACCACTATAATAAGACAATTAAGAGACAAATCTCAGTTCAAATTATGAGTCCTTAATTGTAACCTGAAACAATACTGAAATATAATAATCGATCTCTAATATTCATTGATTCCCTTGTGTTCTTTACTAGAAAATGCAACTATTCTGCATGTGGTTTTCTTTCAAATGTTGAGATAGCTTTAAACTCCTGCTTTACTTAGCTTTGGTTTTATTTGGTGTTTTTGGCTTTGGGTTCTATATTTAGTGCATTCTTTACAGGAGAATGATCAGAAAATAGGTGTTAATTTTTAGCATTTTGCAATACAAATTTTATTTCTATCAAAAGTATGAATATATAGTTATATTGCAATCTGGAGATTTGCTAATATTTTAAAATTCATCTACATATATTTATTAAGCCAAAAGTGTTTCTACAAAAGTTTATGCCCTGAGGAAAATAAAATTTACCTCACAAAATCAAGGAGCAGATAAAAAAAGATATATGAGGTCTGTCTGGAAAAAGCCCAGCCACTGTTAATATAATGAGAATGCTTTGTGTGGCATTGATGTAACCTGTGACCCAAGGAGAGTGGATTGGGATGTGCATGCGTGGACAATGACTACTTCACTGTACTAGTCAGTGAGGGTGGCAGACACAATTGAGTGAGCATGTGTACTGTGTGGCTCTCACATTCAAAATGACTGAGTACAGCAAGGAATCTGCGTCAAACTTTGTGTTAAGCTTGAACATTCCTCCATGGAAACTATTCGGATGATTCAGAAGGCCACAGTATGGGCAACTGGTGATCGGCAGCTTCATCATGACAACATGCGTGCTCATGCATCACATCTCATGCAGAGTTTTTTGGTGAAACATCAAATCACTCATGTGACTCAGCCCCCTTACAGCCCAGATTTGGCACCCTGAGACTTCTGTCTTTTCCCAAAACTAAAATCACTTTTGAAAGGGAAGAGATTTCAGACCATCAGTGAGATTCAGGAAATTACAATGGGGCAGCTGATGGCGACTGGGAGAACTGTGTGAGGTTCCAAGGTGCCGACTTTGAAGGGGACTGAGGTACCATTATCTTATGTACAATGTTCCTTGTATCTTCTTCAATAAATGTCTTTAGTTTTCATATTACCTGGCTGGGTACTCCCTGTACAGACTGTATAGTTTAAATTACAATGTTCATTAGAACTGATATCACCAATTCTATACCATTATAAATGTAATGAACCATACTTTTCAGTGTTACTGCTATAATTTTTGTTAATCCTGTGATATTAAAAATGTGAGCTAGTTCAGGATTTTTTGGAGTATCTTCATATGTTGATTTATGAAAAGACCGTTGATAGCACCTCAGTAGCCCAGACCTTGGAAGTTCTACTGACAAGAGGCAAATCTCCTCCATGCCTTTGTAAAAGGAAGCCGGCAAAGTTAGATAATAAGAACGTGAACTTACTTCAAAAACCATAAAATGGCTATTTTGTCAGATTATCCCAATTGAAAGGAGTCTTTGCTGAATAAATTGCAACAATTTCTGAATTTTTATGGACAAATACAAACAATGGCCTTTGTTAAATACATTTTGAAAAAAAAACATTCTTCCACATATCATAATTTTGTACAGTAGACTGAACACGGATTTTCCAGAGACAATTATGAAGTTATAAACATGCTTTGGTAGTTGCTGTGTTTTTACTTCTATCTTCCTCTGACTATATCATCTCACTCCCTCTGCACACATATCCTTCATCATAGAAACTGTATAATTTGATATTCATAAAGAGGGGGACACATGAAGACATGTTGAAGTAACTTAGGTGAGAGTGCTCAACGTCAATTTCCATAAGAGTTTTCTGAGAGCGACTCGATCACTAGACAATGTGATGCTTTAGACCCCTGAGCCTTACTCCCTTCATTTCATGTAAGGAAAGGACTATGTTTTCTCTCCATGACTGTGTTACAGTTAGACTTATCTGACTCAAATAGCTATGCCCAGACTTACCTTTTTAACTCAATATCCTATCATGACTAGAATGACTGTACACATTTCTTAGACTCAACTAAAGGGACATTGGTGCATATAGTCAAAACTGATAATGACCATTGTTAGTACATGGAAGCAACATCATCTTGAAAACATATGTTGAGAAACTAAAGGAAAATAGAGATTGGATTGCAAATAAAATGTCGTAGCTGCAGTGATGAGATTAAGAATACTTTTTGTCTAACTAATCTGAAAAAGAATTTAATGAGTATAAGCTAACGAACTAACCTGTTAACTGAGTTTGACTGGTACATAAAATATTTCCCTGGTTTGTTCTAAAAGTCCTGATAGCAAGGAAAAGAGCACTGCTGACTGCATCTCTGTCACTTCATTGGATATGCAAGGCTGCCCTGGCCACTGACTGAATGAATTGGCATAGCGACACTCCATTCTAGGGGTCATCAGCATTATTAGCTTTAAAAGTCATGGTATCAGATTTGCGGTTTATACTACATTCCCTCAGAAGACATCAATGCCAAAAATTAACTTTCCACTTTGCTCTGTTCTGAGAGATGAAAGGCAGGATCCCTAGAGCCGTGCCGGATCAGTGAAGTCACGCATGGAGAGCTCGTGGACTTGGTTGAGAAACAAAATGACTGCAGCGCAGAGTCGCGCAAATTTTTTTGTAAATCGTTTAGGCTTTGTGAGTCATACAGCCTCCCTCACAACCTCTCAACTCTGCGATTGTACCAGCAATGCAGCTGTAGGCAATAAATAAACAAAGGAGTGTGGCCCTGTTCCAAATAAAAATGTATTTAACAAAGAGGTGAATGGTTCTGCCATGTTTGCCAAACCTTGCTTTGGAGGCATGGGTGACTACAAAACCTCAACAGCCACGTGGATGACGAATGTCATAATTTAATGTGCTTGGGTAGCTGGTGAGAGGTGAGGGAGGTTAAGCAAGAGAGGGCAAAGGAGTGATGAGCATGCCAGGCAGAGCCAGAGGCAGAGGCGGAGGGAAAAGAGAGAGAGAAAAGACACATTATATTATAAATATACCAGGATTACATGGTTGGTTTGCCACGGTCTCTTGAAATTTCCCTTCAGATTCCCATTCTATTCGTAGGACTCTCTTGCTGAAATGTGTAGGACTTTGCAATCGATGATATGTTAGCCCATTATCTTCCTTTAATATTTAGCCTTTCGAAAAGTGAAAAGTAGAAAACTATGGTTAAGCACTCGGGTTTCTCAAGCTTTTTAATATAGACCTAATTCCTTCCTGCCCTACCCACTTTAAAAAATCTATTAATTGGAAAATGTATTCCAAAAGATTCTTTGAAAAAAATAGATCTTTAATTCATATTAATGACAAGCACTCAAGTCAGATTTCACAAAGAGGATGGTGTGGATGTGGGGGCCAACCACAGAGAGGGAAGGACAGGAGGGGTCTTCTTGAAAGGGCAGAGCCATCCCAGGAGCAAGGAAAGTGGAAAATGATTCAGGCACCAACAAAATGAGCTCAGCTACTCACTGAGGACAAGTTAAAACCTGCCACTTCCACCAAAGCTACTTTTGGGACCTAGTGAATTTAGTTAGCATCTCCCATGACAAAGCTCTCGTTAACATAACAGACTATTTCCTTAATTTATTGATGCTTTAAAAAAAAAGAAATTTGGCCCTGGCTGGTGTAGCTCAGTGGATCGAGCGCGGGCTGGGAACCAGAGGGTCCCGGTTCGATTCCCAGTCAGGGCACATGCCTGGGTTGCAGGCCAGGTCCCCAGTGAGGGCCATGTGAGAGGCAACCATACATTGCTGTTTCTCTCCCTCTCTTTCTCCCTCTCTTCCTCTCTCTCTAAAAATAAATAAAGAAAATTAAAAAAAAAAAGAGATTTGCATTCACATCTATGTTTAATTGTTTGCAGTGGTCATTGTTTTATACATTGACAAAGAGAAAGGTTGTGAATAGTTAATTCATAGTAAGTACACCATAATGTCAAATATAAAATGAAAATAACATTTAGATTTAAAGGAAGTTAAAATCAATCTACAGATTAAACAAAATTTTTTGTGGATTATTTTGCCTCATTTTAAACTTAAATTTGTGTTCCAGATATATTTATCATGCTTTAAAGAATTCAAGGCCATTTTTAATTACTTTATAATTTCTTGATAGAGTTACATTTCACTAGCTTATATTGCTTTTAAAAATGTGTTTAGGAATGGGTAAACAAGAAATGTAGTTGACTAAATGTTTGTTATATAATTTTCCATGGAGTAAGTGGAGCCACAAATCTTTGTCTCTACAATTAATTAAGGTACCATATTTTAAAACCATTCTAAGGAGAGAAAATTTATACACTATTTTTAAGTATATAAATGAGATTTCTATTCTAAATATATATGTGCTTAAATGAGGCATTGTAAAATATTAAAAACAGTAAAGTTGATAAGGGATCGGAAATGATATAAAACAATTAATTAATAGCATAGTTTGAAATACCTAAATAAATTGAATATATTTTGTATACTATTTGCATTTATGTATTTTTAATAGAATGTACATTAAAATAATATATATGTATTAAAATTATAAACTGAAAAAGTAATTGATCAGAAAGACAGTATAATAAATATTTTCTTTGAAATCAAATAAAAAAATAACAAAATATTTCTGAAAAGTATTTCTTTCATAGTTCTATAAACACTATTTTTGTTTGTTGCTATTAAGGAATTTTCAAATTATTGCTTTCTACCAAGAAACCAAAGTACAGTTTTGGTCATGCTATTTGTAAAGAGATGAGTTTTTGATGATAGTTTTATAGAGTCAGCTTGGATAAGATTTCTTGGCAGAGATTCTAAGAAAATAAAATTATATGCTTGAGTTCTCTATTTCTACTTTTCATTTTGCATGAATCATACCTTCTTATTCTGTAATGGCTAGGAGAGACCTCTTTGTTCTTTTACAGTTCTTGATATTTAAAAGCAAAACCTATACATGACAAAAATAATGGAAAGTATATTTAAGTTACTTAACATTGTCAAAGAAATAAATTATCTTTAGAAAATTTGTATCAGTAAACTTTGTAATCCAGATTTTGAAAGGGCATCAAAACGTACTAACTGCCTATTTTAAAAATTCCACTAGAGGGCAACATGTACCAAGATTTTTGTACATTTGCAGTTTCAAAAGGGAAAAACATCCAGTTTTATTCTTTATCATGAATGAATGTCAATATTTAATATTTAGCACCATTCAGTATTAATTGTTATCTTTATGATGCACATGTGGTCTGAGTGAATACTATCTCATTTATAAAAGATAGTAGTACGGTATTATTCTATCTAATTTTAATTAGAATCAACATGCTTTCGTTACCATAATTACTAGCATGAATACCAAGTTAAAAAAAGGCATAATTTTGTATGTAATGAGTTCAGGTGCTGATATGTTTAATAATTATAAATAAATATAAGCAGTCCTATGTTAAAAATAAAATAAAAACCATAGGAGATACTGGTAGTAAATGTGAAATTCAATTTTGAAGAAAAGCATTTGCTTATTATACAGCCTCAGGGATTATTTTAACCATGATTAGGAAGACAATTCAAATGGCATGGTTCTGTTTGTTACTTCTTAATCCCCACAGAGAAGAAGAATCTGCTTGAAGTTGCCAACATCACCAGGTATTAGAAATCTTTCCAAACAACACTCTGTCTACAGCCTGTCCTCTTTGATCCCCTGCTCTTTACCTTACACATTAATATTAGCTAAGGAAAACTATTCTAAATACAGGTGCTTGTCACTAGGACGCTGACACTAGAGCACAATGCTTTTGCTTCCAGATAAATTTCCTGTAAGAGAGAGCAGAGCAAAATTGAAAGAGGGGTAAGGAGGGGAGGTACACAGCCAGTTTGGAAAATGATTACCTAGGTTTAGTGGAATCATATTTAGAAACAAACAAGTAAAACATACACAAACAATAGTACAGTATACTTAATTCTCTATGACAGAAGTAGACGTAATTGTCATATAATGTATTAAAATAGTAAAAATTGTCTCCATATTTCTTCACTTAATAACATTATATTTTAAAACCTCTTTTTTATATCCTTGAAAATAACAGGTGCTTATTACATAAAAAAGTTAATCTAGACCTAATTTTAAGTATCAGTTACTTAATCTTCCTACCCCCTTATGCATAGTTACTATTATTATTTCCATTTCTTGAATGAGAAAACTGAGGCATCTGTTTTAGCAATGTTTATGCACATAATTGTAAAAATAAATGGATGTTTATACTGAGATATAAATACAGAAATAAATAAATGAAATGTTAGTTCCCAATAATATTTCTAAAATTAAGAAACAAGACTATGAAAAAGTAAAAATTGAACCAACTTAACCTTATTCCAAATTTGCATAATGTCCATTCCCAAAGGTCGATGACTGGATTCAGAGCTCGGTTCACGCCTGCTCTCCTATCTCAACACTCGCGATTTTCATCAATGCTTTCACAGTGTCAGACTTATAACCTCCTCATCTCATTCTGTAATCAAAACTTACACTGCGTTTTTTCTTAGATCTGTATTTAGATAGATTCTGCCCATTTTTTACCAGGATTTCTTTTTTAAAATGTCTATTTTAATTTTTTGACCTTCTAATATCTTCAAAAATATGTTTTCAAAAAGGAACCATGTATTTGCCAAGCATTCTAGTTAATTTCGGTCTATTATCTTGACATTTAGAAGACAATTGGTAAGATACACTACTTTTACTATTTTATTTTGTATCAGTTTCAGATGTATTGCAGAGTGGTTAGAGTCATGTACTTTACAAAGCCTTCCCCATGATATTTCCAGTATGTCTGACCCACCTATGTATGGTGTCATACATAGTTATTACAATACTGTTGACTATGTTCCCTATGCTGTACTTCACATCCCCACAATATTTTGTAACTATCAATTTGTACTTCTTAATCGCTTCACTTTTTCTACCCATCCCACTGACACCCTCTACTATCTGGTGATTATCAGTCTATTTTCTGAATCTATGTTTCTATTTTGTTTGTTTTGTTCTTTAGGTTCCACATATAAGTGAAATCATGTAGTATTCATCTTTTCTAACTTATTTCACTTAGCATAATATCCTCTAGGTTCATCCATGCTGTCCCAAACAGTAAGATTGTATCCTTTTTTATTGCTAAGTAATATGCCATTGTATGTATACCATCTTTTCTTTATCCAGGAATCAATTGATGGACACTTAGGTTGCTTCCGTATCTTAGCTATTATAAATAATGCTGTAATGAACATATGGGTGCATATATGCTTTTGAATTAGTGTTTTGGATTTCTTTAAGTACATACTCAGCAGTGGAATTACTGGGTCATAAGGAAGCTCCATTTTTCAATTTTTGAGGAACCTCCATACTGTTTTCCATTGTGGCTGCACCAATTTGCAATTCCACCACCAATGTACAAGACTTTTCTTTTTTTCACTTCCTCACCAATACTTATTTATTGATTTATTGATTATAGACATTCTGATCAATGTAAGGTAAATTCTCCTTATAGTTTTAATTTGTATTTTTCTGATAATTAGTAAGGTTGAGTATTCTTTCATATGTGATTGGTCATCTGTATGTCCTGTTGGAGAAATGTCAGTTCAGGTCCTCTGTCCATTTTTAGATGGAATTGTTTGTTTCTGTGGTGTTGAGTTCTTTATAAATTTTGGATATTGACTCTTTATTGGATGCATCTTTTTGATGAATATCATTTCCTTTCACTATGTTGTCTTTTTTGCTGTAGTTGATAGTTTCCTTTGCTGTGCAAAACTTTGCCCATTTTTTTACTTGGATTATTTGGACAGCTATGCACAAAAAAATGAAACTAGATCACCCCCTTACACCATACACAAGAATAAACTCAAAATGGATTGAAAACTTAAATCTAAGATCCAAAACCATAAAACACCTATAAGAAAACAGGCAGTCAATTTTCTGACATTGCTTTTAGTATTTTTTTTTCTGATATATCTTCATGGACAAGGGAAACAAAAGAAAATGAAAAGGGACTACACCACACTAAAGTTTTTGCACAGTGAAGACAGCCTACTAATTGGCAGAAGATATCTGCCAATGATACTGATATCATTCTGCCATTTATCAGATAAAGGGTGATATTCAAAATGTATGAAGAACACATATATCTTTTTGGAAGTGTGCTTTTTATACAACATTTTTTTCTTTTTGTTTTTTTTTAATTATTATAACTTCATTAGGGTAAAGAGAGTTATTTAAATATCTTTTTTAGAGTAATCCAAAAGTCAAATGTACTCTAGGCTAATAATGTGATGGCTTTCAGATTTATTTTCAGTATGGAGTTCATAATTGTTTTGATTTTTGAATCATTTATAAAATTGATAAAAAAATCTATTTTCAACAAATTTTCAGATATTTTTAAAATTAAAAAACAAAAAGTATTAAAAAAATAAGAAAACAACCTGAAAGCACCAGTTAATTTTAACTTCAATTTTATCCTTCTAAAAACTACATATTTGATTTATTTTGATATCATCAAGTACTAGAACTGTGTCTGACAACATAGATTGCTCAATAAATCAATTACTTTTATATGTTAGCTTATTGGCATCTATCATTTTCCTTGTTTTTAATACATTAAATATAGATATTTATTATATACTATAAATTCTAAACTAAAACAGTAGTGAAAGTTTTTGAGTTTAGGCTTATAAAATTCTAAATGAAAAATAATTTTTGATGTTTCTATAGAAAATAGAGTTTTAAAATTTAAGAAAATATTAAGAGAAAATGTGAACAGCTATCTATACCCAGAAGGATGCATTTTAAAGTTATCGTAACTTCTGATGTTTTCCCTATCATAACTCTTGTCCATCCTAGGCATTTGTTTTGGAGCTGTTTATTAAAGCTTTAATTTAAATAATACCTGACACCTTTGCTTTCCAAAATTTTTATTTGCTTATTATCAATAATTAGCATTTTAGGTTCTTTTTATGTTTTAACATATAAATTTTCATTTTATTTAATTATTGAAGGCAATATTGATGTGTGGTCTAAATTTCTGATTTAAAATTTCTATCATGGATTATAACAGGAATTTTAATAATCATAATCATAATCATAATAATCACAATGGTGTTGAGGAATTAGTCATGTAACCTTAGAGTGGGAAAATATTTTAAAACCATTATATCAGTTTCACAAATATATACTTTAATTCCAGGTGGAATTAAAGAATTCATAAGTTGTGTGCTCATGCTAATTCATGCAGTACTAACAGAAATGTCTTCTCTAAGTTTAGGGGGAAAAAACTCATAAATGGTTTACAGTAGTTTAAATATGTAACTCTATATTGCACCCTGCTGCCACTTTTGTGGTGCAAAAACATACCCCAGTTCAACTTCAGGTCTCTCCAAGTCCTATTTCATTTGACGTGTAGGGTGGTTAGTACACCCTATATCTTGAAGAAACCTCAAATGTGAGTGACAGCCAAAAAATAACAGCTGGCCTAGAGCATTCAGGCTGGAGTGTAATGGTCCTCTCTTCTGACTCCCACTGCAGGTATTGGCGGATGCCTCAAAGCAAGTGCCCAGTCCCCTGTTCGCCGAGCAGCCACTTCCAACCCACCCACCCAAGGCTGCAATAGTGCAGGCCTGACTGTCCACTCACAGTTCAAATCCCTGTATCCCCTTTCCTCTTTGCCCAGAAATCTGATTACTTCTCTTTGTAGGGTCCCCAAATGTAAAATATTGCATTCAATCAATTTCCAAGGAAATGTAACCATTGTATTCTCCCCCATCCCATCACTCTCATTCATATGTGGATGAAAGATATGGTCGGAACTCTGAGCAGGTGTACTCTTTTAAGGATGGCCAAAGAAATTGTAGGGTACCTCTCTGACTACAAAGATAAAAATCATCAGTTTAATAATCAATTTTTTGTCATTCTTCAGCTTTGCTCTTCAGTTTTTATGTACCTGCTAAAGATGCTATAATTTCATGAATTTAAAAATCTATTACTGGCAGTCTACTTTTTTAAATATATTTTTCAGTTTTTCATGCTTCTTTTATCATATTTTACTTTTTTTATTGTTGTTCAAATACAGTTGTCTCCCTTTTTTCCTCACCACTCCCCCAACTCCACCCATCCTCACCTCCCACTCTTGATCCCACCCCCCACTTTGGCTTTGTCCATGTGTCCTTTATACATGTTCCTTGATGACCCGTCCCATTTCCCCTCATTGCACCCTCTCCCCTCTGGTTACTGTCAGTTTCTTCTTTATTTCAACGTCTCTGGTTATACGTTGCTTGCTTGTTTGTTTTGTTGAGTAGGTTCCACTTATAGGTGAGATTGTATGGTATTTGTCTTCCACCACCTGGCTTATTTCAATTAGCATAATGCTTTCAAGATCCCCTAATTAAAAAATGGGCAAAGGACCTGAACAGATACTCCTCCCAGGAGGACATCCGGAGGTCCCAGAGACCTATGAAAAGATGCTCAGCATCAATAGCCATCAGAGATGCAAATTAAAACCACAATGAGATACCACTTCACACCAGTCAGAATGGCCATCATAAACAAATCAACAAACAACAAGTGCTGGCACAGTTATGCAGAAAAGAGAACTCTAGTGCACTGTTGGCAGTTCTACTTTTAATTTTTTGAGGAACTCTCATACTGTCTTCTGCAGTGGCTGCTCTAATTTACATTCCCACCAGTAGCGAAAAGTGTTCCCTTTTCTCCACATCTTCACCAACTTGTTATTTGTTGTCTTTGGGATAGTAGGTATTCTAGCAGGTAGGAGGTGTTATCTCACTGTGGCTTTTAATTTACATTTTCCTGATGACTAGTAATATTGGCCATCTTTTTATATACCTGTCAGCCCTCTATTATTTGAAAAAAAAAAGTCTATTTAGATCTCCCTATTTTTATTTTATGTATTTACTTTTGTTTCTGTAAATTTATTTTTGGCATTACTGTTTAATCGCCTTATACATCCTCCCCTGAAATCACTACCCTGTTATCCATGTTTATGAGTCTTTTTCATTTTTGCTCTATCTCTCCACTCCCTAACCCCCTACACCAGAATTGTCAACCTGCTCTGGATCTGAGTCCGTTTCTATATTGCTTATAAGTTCAGTTTGTTCATTAGATTCCACATATGAGTGAAATCATATGGCATTTGCCTTTCTTTGATGGCTTATTCCACTTAGCATAATGTTCTCCAGGTCCATCCATTCTGTCACAAAGGGTAAATGTTCTTCTTTTTATAGTTGAGTTGTATTCCATTATGTAAATAGCCCATAGTTGTTTTATCCACTCATCTATTGAGGGACACTAGAACTACCATGGGATCCAGCAATTGCACTTCTGGGTATTTCTCCAAAGAAAATGAAAACACCGTCTCAAAAAAGAGCACCTCCACATTCATTGCAGAATTATTTACAATACACAAGATACGGAAACAACCTCAGTGTACCTTGTTGCCTGAATGAATAAAAAATGTGGTACAGAACAATGTACCACATTCCATCAGTCTTTGTTAAAATAGTACATAAGCCCATGTGTAACTGCTTCTTGGGGATTTTCATTTCTTTCTAAGAAACCCCTATGATGCATAAAAATATTACCATCAAATAAAATGTGTCTTTTTTTCCTGTTTAAAAAAAATCTACTACTGACAATGATTCCTGGCACAGCCAATGTACTATTTCATAGTTCTATTTCTGCTCACCCACTTATGAGCATCTTCATGTTGTACGGAATCTCTCCAGAGCTCATTATTATCTTGCCATTTCACTCTCAGAAACTCAGGTGCAGAGAGCTGACCTGTCAAGTGTCAGAGTAGTCAAGCCAAATAAATGTGATAGCAAACAGCCAATCTCTAATCTCTCACCATAGCAGTATAAGCCAGAGGCTGAAAGCAGAGAAAGTGTCTTTCCTCCTTTCCTTCCATTTTCCACAGGGACACAACGCAGATCAAGGATAAGGTTGATCAGTGTGGGCTCCAGTCTTCATCTCCCTATCAAGGGAGCCCTGAGCAAAGGCTCCTGTAGTTCTCTTTGCCAGAGAGAATGAGGGGCAAGTGTAGAGGGAAGGATAAAAGTGGAAAATTGCTGAGTAGTGAGTCAGGCTGGAGTAAAGGGTTTTCAGGGCTTCCACCTCGTCCCTTCACTCCTCTCCCCTCTGTGCCCAATTAGTAAGCTTCCCCAAAGGCACCTAAAGGAGGTCTCTGCCAAAGACCCCATATAAGGAGGTCTCTGAGTGAAGGTGCCTGGGTTAAGAATGCATATATGCAAAGCACAAGTCTGGCAAGTGGGGCCAAATTCTGTGACTGCATCCCCCTTAAGAGTTTGCAATGCATCCGCAGGGCACTGACTGGTTGTGGGAGGGCACCTTTACTTGTGAGGCCTGCCAGATAAAGATTTCCTGTAATTGCCTTTGTTAGATGTTTCACCGGACTCCTCATTCTCCTTTACCTAGCTTTATCCATTTCCTCCCTCCTCACTTCCCATGTGTCTACTTTTTGTTTCTTCCTCTTTAAACCTATATGACTTCACTATTTCATTTAACTAATGCCTGAGTACAGTAGTCAAAACAACTGGACTATTTCAGAGATTTATGGTCAGAAGGTGAAATGAATTGATTATGAAATATGAAGGAGGCAAGGAATGGATTCCAGGAATGGCATGTCCAAAAGCACTGATTCAGTGTGATGACTCATGTGTGACTGGAGTGCAGATGTAAGCCAAGGGCAGGCAAGAGATGTCTTGAACAGACCAGATTATAAAGGGACACATCTATAATACAAAAATTTACATTTTTGTCTGTAAAAGATAGAAAATTACTGAAAACTTTTAACTGAATAATATCACAATTATATTTTTATAAAATGTATAACCTAAGGCCTGTTACATGACATAGTAACTAATATGAAAACAAATAATGATGCATCTCAGTAGTTAAGTATTATTCAAAGTTGCCTTGCACCAAGGCAAAATTGATTATTTGGATTTGTCCCTAAAGGAGACCATTTCAAAGATTAACAAATGAATAGTTAGAAGAGTTGCTAAATTATTTGCTAGTGTGTGAGTACTTCTTTCAAAATACATAGTACATAAATTTCTCATATGTAGAAATATAATTATTAACACTGGATTGCAACTCTTCAGGGTGGGAATGGTGAGTTGAGAATATCGGTGCGGGAGGAAAACATACTGCGAACTTGGGGTGGGTGGGAAACAGCACATACGGGAACAGAAGCAACCTACAATTATACAAAGTCTGTTTAGTATTAAAATGATAAGCTATAAATTTGTAGAGTATAAAATTATTTTTAAAATAATGTATTATCTATTTCCTTAACATTAGACAACTCTATTTCTGATAAAGAAATAATTTTAGATGTGTTTGAACCTAAAAATGACATTCTATTTTTAAATGTGTGTGCTGTATATTTAAACTCGTGTTAAGAAATAGTTAAATCCATTTTTAATTCCACTATTTTAAATGCAATGTTTTTTCTTGAACTGACAGATTTGAAGTACTTCTCTTTAAACAGAAAATCTAATTATATTCTCACCCATAGTGATCTATGTTGCTATTTACATTCATGTGTATATTTTCAAGTTTAATTTTTATTCACTAATAGCATGTAAAAATTTCTTTTCTATACTAAACCTTAAGCCACATTGTTTAGGGCTATTGCCTTTTATTATGTGGAAGCAGAATGGGGAGCTCCAATTCTGATCTTTGAGACTCAAGGGTAAATCTTATTGATTTCAGCAAAAGTTACACATAAAGCATGCAAGGGTAGAAGCTGACCACAACAAATTAAGACTGATTTCATTGTCGCTTTACATGCATACATAGATCTTGATATAGACTAAGAAATACATTTTATCTGAAGTGCCTTACTCTAAGGTTTAATATTTGCTTTTCCCTAATTTGCAGTGAATGTCCATTAGATTCATAGAATCGTATTTATTGTCTCTGGTGGTTAATTAAACATCTGTAAAACAGTCCAAGGATATAAATCTAACCCAGCCTTTCTAAGACAAACAATTTTCATTTTCCAATAATAAATTCAAACTCTTGTATGTTGTAATTTAGAGACAGCAATTCAGATTTTTTTAAATAATACCATGGAAAATATTATTTTTGTTTGATTGTCATGATTTCTGTTGTTTATTTTGGAAGATATTGTTGCTTTATAAAACAGTGAATGCAACAAAATATGGCATTTAGCAATATTCAGTACAAGAAGACCTTTGTTTTCAAAGTCAGATTAAGTGTCTATTTTCATACGTATATTTCCTGTTATCTAGGTTGCACCGAACGGAGCACGAACAACAAGCCCGTCCAATTTGTTACGACCCGTTAAAGTGCTCAATAAATCTCTAGTGACACTTGAGAGAAAGAAGTCCCTTCTGTTTGCGAAGGCATAGGAAACAGAGAAAACTGAAATTTCTTTGTTTTACATTAATGTTATCAAGACTCTCAAAATGCACATTATTGTAATTTTGCCACTCAGAAGATGCATTATAGTCTCATTCATTCAGATTCAGATAACTTGTTTTTTTTTTCCTTTATTTAACTTGTTGTTTATGTTTTTCTTTTGTTAAAAAATAAAAGCACAATATTTTTTTTTTATTCAGTAAGAGTTAACAAATTCTAAATGCAAATTGTTCATAGAAGGTAGATGCCAAAATGCCAGGTAGATAATTCATCTTAATCCCTCAATTGCCTTGTAATTTCATTGGCTAACTTTTTTTCACATTGGCTAACTTTTTTAATATCTTCATCATTTTCTTAATTTTAAATAGGCCTGCCTTTAAAACAAAGTGGGGAGTTATTGTTATTTTTCCCTTTTCTTTTTTAATCTAAAGGAAATAAATATAATGATCATTTCACATTAATGAAGTTACTCAACTGCTAAATCTTAAGAAAAGAGTTTTGTATGTTAAAATGAGATGCTCTCTATTTGGCCTCAGAAGTTAATTCAATAGAGTAAAACTAAATTCCTTAAACTATTTACTTTAGGGCTTAAGAAAGCTATCAAGCCTGCAGGCCAGGTGACAGTGAAAGGCTGAGCTTAAGCTCCCTCAGTAACATAGGCCCAAGCTTAGCATTAGAGAAACGGAGATGATTAAGGTGTCAACTCAAACCTCAAGTATACTGTTGGTCTCTACCCTTTTCGGGTAGGAAAATTAGAATGAAGGGGCTTCACAGAACAGAAAATCATAGGGTGGTTTCATCTCCATTATCCATTCAACTGAAGGTTTTGTATATACTGGTAAAAGCATATTGGAAGCAATCACTAATATGGGTGTGCCCCTGACATACTATTTATTTTTCTTTCTGGGAAACCCAAAAGTTAGCACTAATTTATGAAAGCTTTTCAAAGAATAAAGAAATATTTTACTGTTAATTTGCTCATTTAAACTTTTGCCCCATAAAGTAGTATTGGAAAACTAGACATTTTCCTGGGGATGGAGAGATGAAATACGTTTGAGTCAGACAGAAAATAATAATGTATTATAACTGCAATACATTGTGATAGATACTATAATAGAGGTACTTACTCTGGGAAAGCTGAGAACAAAGGTTCAACACTTTCTGGGTTATCCAGGAAAGGTTTTGCAGGAAAAGCAGGAGTATACCAGGTAAAGAAAGCTTCATGTATAACGGCATTTCCTTATATTGACTTTGCACACTAAAGAAGGCATGTGTTTAATAAACTCGAGAGAGTTCAGAATTGTTTGCCTATGACAGGGTTATGCACAAGAAGCTATAATAATGTAACAAAATTACAAAAATAGATAATACATTGTGAGCCCTTACTAAATGCTAGTCACTCTTCTGAGAGCTTTCACTGAATCACCACTAACCTTCTACCTGGCACTGTTTTATAGATGCGGAAACTGAGGCATTGTGGGAGGAACAACTTTTCGAGGAAACAATTCAAACCTAAGCTGTATTATTCCAGAGCCTGGGTTCCTATGCTGTACACGAGGTTGTGGATATGGTAGAATAAAGGCAGGAGAGAACTTTGCTTTAGAGCAGAGGTGGCAAACACAGGCCCACGGGCCAAATCCAGCCCTCCACCTTGTTTTATCAGGCCCGGCGCCTTGTTTCTACCTGGAGGCAGTGCCGAGCTCCCGCTTAACTGTTAAGGAGTTGTTACATTTACACAGTCCTAAAATTACATTCAGCCCTTTGAAGGCAACCACAAGGCTGATGTGACCCCCCAGTGAAGATTAGCTTGACACCTCTGCTTTAGAGTTTACTCTTTGTTCCGTAGATAATGGGAAACCACTGAAGTTAGACATTCAGTTATCTGAGGAATATGACAAAGAGGCTTTGAGGATGACTTCCAATACTGGGTTTCAAGTGACACCTTATGAGAGATAGAACAAACTGTAGCATTATAAAATCAGGTGTTAAAGAGGAAGTGCACTGAGTTTGAGGCATGTTAAATTGCCAATATGTATCTACAGTTTATAGTTTATTGACTGTTTGACACTGGATGAAACATAAAAGACAGCTCTGTGCTTCATTTTATGAATCTGTAAAGTGGGGATGAAGTTTTTATGAGAGTTAAATGTAATAATTTTAAAATGCTAAAAATAGTATCTGATTTATAGCATCTATTATCTGTGTTAAACAAATAAATAAAACTACCCCAAAAAAGAAGTCATTACTAAGATGTATATTCTGTAGGGCCAGTGTCTCACTTCAGTTGAAAATATTGTATTAACTTTTATTAGTTTAAGAACTATTTATGGTTCATATTTAATCTTCTGAAATGATACAATTAATTATGTTAATATTTTCAATATATGTGATTATGTTTATCAATTTAAAATTATAGTATAAATCAATTTGGGTGGATCAGAGGGAAACTGAGCCAAGTTATACATTATTTTTAATTAATCAGTTCTTTTGAATTAAAGTATATATTTTAATACAACCATACTAATGAAATAATTGATGTATTATTATATTGCTACGATGTTTTGTTTGGTGTTATCCAAAGCACTCATTCAAACATACTTTTACTTGGCAAACACTTATTTAGTGTGTACTACCTAGCAGTCACCCAACTCAGCATGGCAGATAGTGCTAATAAGACCATGTCTCACCACTGAGAATGAGCCGAATGCAGTGTAAGAGTACGGGTAGTAGCCAGTGCAACGAGGGAGGCATCCAGACCGTGTGATGCATCACTACCTACTTAAACTCTATTCAACAGTAGTTCTTCAAATAGAGTATAGCACGAGTGAAATATTACACACATAGTAAGGCTCTTCCAACTCTCAGTAGACAGCACGCTAAGTTACTGCCTCTAAAATATAAAAACATTTTTTATCTTCCAGCCTATTACAGTTAAATATATATGTATACATATATATCACATATCTGTCTGAAATTCTTATATGTGCCATCTATTGAAATGTAACCTTTGCTATTATAGTGAATACATAAGCAGCAGAGCAACTTGAAATCCCTAAAAACAAATTAAATCTTTTTTTCCGAATACTCTACATAGTAAATATACCAGAACCAAATGTTGTGAATTTTTCTTGAGGGTTCATGCTTCACAGAAGTGCTGGTACTGGAAAGTTTTCTTGAACAATGACTAGAATTTTATCAGTCAGACGAGAGAAATGACCAGCCCAGCACTTCAGCACCACTTTACACATCTATCACCCCCACTTTACAGACTAGGACTTTGTGCACAGAAAAGACTTGTGACTCAGCCAGTCACCATGATTCTCAACAACAAAGCAAATATTCAACCCCTGGTCGTCTGCTCAAGGTCAGTGCTGGTTCCATCATCAGAGAGCTGCCTCCTTTCCTCCCAGTGTAACAAATAGGATGTTAAATGTATTACTTTAATTGTTGGTTACGTTATTGAAAACAGTTTGGCCTTCTGTCTTTTAAGTGCCTTGTACCTCAAGGCTTAATCTTCAGCCAGGACTGCACTTCTCCTTCTGAGATGTCTTTCTGATAGTCACGTGTCCAGCTGAGAAAGCATTCCTTCTCCAGGTGACCACTGCAGCTTCTGCACGAATAGAGCCCGTATCTGGAATGTTCATCCTTCCCTTTAACATCCAGCCTGAGCCATCATTGCCTGCTACATGTTCTTCATTTGAATGTAGACTCATTGATTCGAAGGCAACATATCAAAAATTGAACTCTTCAGCTTTTGTCTTCCCAAACAAGCCCCTCTAAATCTCTTATTTCCTCACTAGTGGGACTGTGATTGTTTTTTAAAATATTTTTATTTATTTTAAGAGAGAGGGAAGGAAAGGAGAAAGAGAGGGAGAGAAACATCGAAGTGCAAGGGAAACATCAATCTGTTGCCTCTTGCATACCTTCAACTGGGGACCTGGCCTGCAACCCAGGCATGTGCCCTGACAGGGAATCAAATCAGCAACATTTTGGTTCAGAGGCCCGTGCTCAATCCACTGAGCCACACCAGCTGGGACTGTAATTATTAATCGCTAACACTTCTCTGTCACTCCCCCTTTTTCTCACTCTTTATCATGAGTGAACTATCAGTCTTCCACTTTTCAGTCCACCTCAACCACCTGCCCTTTGTCGCAGGGTCTCTGGGCAGAGTCTTTATCATCCACGGCAGCAGTTATGTATTAGATAAGGAAAAATTAAACCACGGAGACAAAAACAAAAGCACATTGTTTCCAACTAGGGAGAAACTCACGTATTCCACATGAAGCAGACAAGTTCAGTGGGCAGAGCAGCGTGGGGAGGTAGCTCTGTTCTGCAAGAACTCTCTAGGAACCATGAGACTGCCTTCTTGCTGCTGCTCCATTATCCCCTGGAATGTTGACTGAGTGATACTGATAGAAGCTGGTTCAGCCAGGTTACATTCTCAGCTCACTGGAGCAGAGAAAGGGATATGGAATATTGAAGCAAGAGATATGGAGTTTGCACAGATGACTTCAACCCCATTCCTTTGGTAAGGCTGCTACCTGGCCCATCTAGCTGCAAGGAAGGCTGGGAAATCTCCAGCTGATCCAGTTATGACACAGGGAAAAAATATTGTGGAAGAAGGGAAAATGCATTTGAGGATACAATTAACCATTTGTCCTATGAGTCACACACTGTTACCCAATTATACCATAAACATTGTTTTCTTGTTTATTCTGAGGTTTCAAGATCAAACCAAATCTCACTTACTTTCGTGGTTATCACAGTACTTGGCACAACATTTACTTTTCCATTCATTTTGCATTTATTTTATATTGCCTTATTTAGTTTCTTAAAGCTCTTTGATCTTTATTATCTTTATATAAATGATAATAATGATCTTTATTATTATTTATATTTATTTTCAAACAAGTTTTATATTTGTGAAAACAGGGAGCATAACTTATACTTCTTTGCATACGCAGGACGTATGAGTGTACTATTCAAAATAAGCAATAAAATTATGCACAAGAATTTAATTTTGCTTATAATGCTGGCAGAATAAATATTTTGGCAGTGTTCTTATAATATACATAAGAAGTGAATAAGATATGTATTTGAATAAATATATAAATGAACAGATGAATATGAACTTGATCTAACCCCTTTTCCTAATATTTATATGTTTAGGTTTGAATGAAGCTAAAATAGAAAGATCTGATTTTTTGAGGCAGCAGTAACAATAATATAGAGTGTGTGTTTTCTATATAAAACTCACATGAGGAGCTATTATTCTCAATTTACTTTCTATTTCTATAAGTCTAATGACACACATAATCTTTACCATTTAGCAAAAGTAAAAGAAAGTGTCTGGATTTCACGACATTAAGAAAATAGGAAACATTATAGCACATTTCTTTGTTTTAAGTTTGATTTTAAAAATATCAAAATTCCCTCTGAACTATATCCAACAATTGCTAGAACTGAAAGCAAGCCGAAGTGGAAAGAGAAGTGGTAAGGTGATAACAAAGAGGAGTAACCCGAGGCCGAATAACAATTAGAGATCGATAAAGATTCAAGCAGAAACTAAAAATGTTTTTTAAAATGTCTCTAAGTTTCAGTAGCACAGAGTAGCCAATTCAAGAAACACTTGACTGTTATATTTGTTTATAATACATATTTGTTTATAATACATGTTACATTAGTGGCTTGAACAAGACAAGGGATAAGGAATGCATTAATAGGCTATTTCATCCTTTTAGAAATGGGCCCGTGTTTCAATAATATAAGTCATTGTCATATAAGTGCATGTAGGCTACTAACAGAGTCAGCTGTACAGATGAACCCACAGATCAAATGTTCTCTTATACCTGGTCTTTGTTTTTATTTATTTATATTTTTTTTAGGTAGCAGGGTATAAGGGTTAAAGACCAAATACTATCAATACAGACTTCACATAGTTTACAGAACATAGATAAAATTTTGTTGAACAAAATTCAGCTAAACTTCATTCTATCAGTGGCTTTCTTCTTCAGTGTGGAACAAAGGAAAATGAGTTCACTCTAAGTATGAGTTTCTAAGTCTTTTACAATTGCTGTTCATTCTCTCCTTGGCATTTTCATTGGGAAGCAGTCGATTTCTTTCTGTAGATGGGTTTCATTATTCAGACTTCACCATCAGTAGACTACATTATAAATTATGCAGAATGTGATAATTAGTACCAAGCAAGAATATAAATAAAACTGCATAACCAATAAAAGGCCATAAAACCTGGCAAGTAAAATTAGTTACTGTGTGTTAAAATAGGGAATGTATGGAGAAAAAAAAATGATCTTGCATGTCTTCTCTCTGCTGCAGAAAAATTGCAATAATATGCATAGCCCTGGAAACACATATGTATATTCTATTAGAAATAAAATAAAATCATATGTAATGCTGTGACTTGGAATGATCTGAGAACAAAAGAACCATGGTCTCATGAAGTTAAATGGTTCTTTTTTAAAGTAAAGGTGATAAAATCCTTTTCCCTGATCATGAGACGAGACTCCAATTTTTATAAATGTGTATTTATTTTCAAAGCAAGCTTTTGTAGTTTTAAGTTTTGAAATAACATTGAGAATCTTAATAATTTACATTTGTTTAACAACTAACACATGCATGCACACATACACAAAAATTGCTTTGTATATTTCCTGGAACTCTCTAGTTAGTGGAATGACATATCAGCAATATTGAACAAAGGACTATCCCAGTGTGTACAATAAGATCCATTAAATGAGCTGAAAAATTGTACTTAGCCCACCCAGCAGAGCTTGACTATAATCGGGGATAGGGAGGATTGCATATGAATTGTGTCCATATAAAAAGAAAAAGATCTTTAGCCCATATTGATTTCATTGAATCCCCTATAGATACACTTGAGAAATTGTAATATCAAGGTTAAAGCAAGGTCTAGGATTGATTTGAATAATATATTCTATAAGATTCAGTTCACTGCATCAAAAAATAAAAATGTATATATAAAATGTGCCAATTACATCAAAAGTGCCAAAATACTTTGGAAAGGATGACTGTCTTCTAAATAATTGTGATATTTCTTTAACAAAAGAATATTTGGCTTCCCAACATAGAATCAGCCTTGAAGGATTTATATAACATTTGCAGTTAAAACCAGTTTTCACTGACTATGAAAACAAATTGGAATTTGTGCACAAAAGGACTTTTGGGTTCTTTGTATTGTATCTGTTTTTTATATTTATTTTTTTCTTTGCAATTATGGGATTGCTGAGGTTTCAATGTCGAAGGAGTCAAAATGCCTAATATAAATGTAAATTTCCCATTCTATTTTTAATAGAAAACTGGGGAATGTGAACCTCAGAGTGTAGATGGCCTAAGTAGGTAAAGGCATATTGAACTAAATATAGCATGAACATATTATGAAATATCTTTTACTGCTTATAATAGGGATCTAATATAACCCTTAGATGCCTAATGAAAGATCTAATTCCAGAGGTCCAAACATTAATTCAATTAACATATTGATGTATTTAGTTCATATTTAAAGAGCAATAATATCACTTAACTGAATTAGTGGAAATTAATCAGAGAGTTATTTGGAGTTCCATTAAAATATAAAGGTTATTTTGATATTGTGGATTTTCTATATTCTTTAGTCATTATGGTAATGCAAGTATCCAACTTCTCAACAGACATTTCAGATCTACAAGAGTTACTTCCAGACACTAGCTCTGGCTCATGTTTCTTTGCACTGTTCCTACTCTAGATCTTAGATATTTATAGGGTATGATTTATTTCTTGATTTGTGCAATAATTGTTAAGTTCTACTTACAGGCAAGGCTAGAAAGGGTGAAAACAGATATGGGAGTGTTACAACAGGATGTGACTGTTGTCTTCTGATATGCCTCGAGAATAGCGACTTCCAGCTGGTGTGACACAGAATTTTTAAAATATGGAATACCCAACTGTTTAGTCAGGGCCACTGAACTCTTTTCCCTTAGATTGTAAAAAAGTAAAATAAAATAAGACAACAACCAATACAACAATGGCCATCCAGAATGAATGAATCAAAATTATACCTATTTTTTGTCAGGCAAAAAGTGTAAATTTTTTGGTGTGCCAAATAATTTTAGTGATCAGTTTATATGTGCCCTGAGATGAGAAAAAGTTGGAAATTGCTGCTCTAGACCAATCTGCATTTTCTTTGCTTAAGTACGCAGTATGATGACGCTTTTTGTCTTTGTTTTGGTCATTCATCGGTAGGTCCTTCTAGGTCTTAGGTGCAATAATACGAAGCAAATCAGGCTGGTTTCTCCACTACATGTGTGGTGTTTTCAACATATCAGATACAAGTGCTGGGGACACAGCCATGCAGGGGTGCATGGGTCAGGGAAAAGGAATAAGTAATAGTAAAGCACTAAGCAAAGCTTCTTGGGAGTGCTGATGAGGAGGCCATCAATTCTGATTGGCAGGTAGAGGAGAGCAATGAGGAAGACTTCACAAAGACAGATACCATTTGAAATGGTTAGAATGGCAGATGGTGGTGGAATGAATTTTAAAATTAAAAATGAAAGGATAAAAACTTTAAGAACACATTACATTCTGAGAAACTTAAATAACCCTCTTGTGAAGCTGAGGATTTCTGGGAACTGGGCAGCTAATAGGATTGGAAAGGTAGGAATCAGAGGGTGGAGGCAGTTCAAGCCACATCTGTTGTAACTATCTTACATTGACAAGCTTAACACGTGTATCTGGTTTCTCTTTGGTCTGCACCGACTCAGTTCCAAGTTGGCTAAGCTGCATTTCCTAGCTTTGGTTATTGAAGAATACTTTCAGCCTAGAATCAGGTGCAGCTTTTCCAAAGTGTGGGCCCTTAAGAATATCAAAACATTCATTCCTCTGACATGTATTCCCAGTTGATCGTTTGGTCCTTACTTTCGATAATCAAGACTCCAGTCCCAGTTCTTCACCTGGTCATCGGCTTCCATAGACCTGAGGACTCCTACAGCCGTACCTGGCTCCTGCATTTGTTTTCATTCCCTGGTCAGTACACTGTATTACAGCATAGTTGTTGTGTATATTCTCTATAGCACAAGGAGTGAGGATATAATATATAGAAAATGAAGGAGGAGAAATCCTCATTAACGCTTTCACAATGTAGACTTCAGTTAAAATAAATTCACATACCATCCTGCCTCCTGATTTTTACTGTATTTTTAATTTTTGATTGTCTGTTACTCTGCTAAAATGTCAATTCATTGAAGGCAGCAACTATTTCTGTTCATGTTTTAACAGATCTTAACTGAAAGTAGTTAGTAAATATTTCTTCTGGGATATTAGCTATTCTAGACTTATTTAAAAGGCACATCTTCAAATATACAAATGAAACCATGACTCCACAGCAAAAAAAATACAATTTTCAGCTTAACAGTAAGAATTTTAGTGCACTGAAAAGCAATATGATGTAGTATTGTGTTAAACTTTCTGTATTTGAAACACAATTATATTCCATATAATTCCATATATATAAATTGATTACTTAAGTAATGTATTAATATTAAAGTGGCCCATATGCATTTGGACAAGAATATGCCAGATAATCCTAAATCAATAAGGAAACAGAATCCAAGGGTCTTAGATGGGTAAATGTGCATTTATGAAACTTGTATGGCAATAATATAATGCACCTAAATTTGATGTTCTATTTAAAGAAATACATGTTTTAAAGATACCTCGTTATTTTGATAAAAACATTATATATTTAATTTACCTACTAAATCTGTCATCAAAATGAAAAGTTATACCCAAATCATATATTTAAATCTACTTAAAACAGCTTTTCTTCTCACACACACCAACTTGGTGAAGCTATACCTCATTGCTGTAGCCTTCCCATTTGGTGTTTTTTCTTTTTGAGTTATTCAAGGAAAATGGTTTTTCTAAAGCATTTTCTTACATATCATAAGCCATCTCTCATCTGCACGTGATAAAGAAAGAAACAGAATGTTCCAGGACTTACGGCTTGCCACTCGTAAGTCCTCATTGTAGCGAACTCCACTGTTTCAGAGATGAGAGATTTATAAGCTTGGTGGGGGAATTTTCCCAGGTAAAACAGAGAATTCAGTTGTGGAAGTGGGAAATTTGGAAGCTTTTAAGCTTTAAGGTTTTATTGTAAGCTACTCAGAGGGTATTATACCTGGGTTTACCGATCTTCAAAACATCCCTGACTTCAGAGGATTTGTAAACTTGAATGGGAAAATGATACATCCTTATTTCTATATACTTTTATTGAAGTATAGCATTTATCAATAATGCAATATTATAAATGTAACAATTGTAAATATAATAAACTACAGTAATAGCATTGATACTAATGACTTTGTTACCAATTTAAAAAACTTGTTATTTTTATCACACTACAATTGTAGATATTTCAAAATGTTGCTTATACTTCTAAAAACTTCGAATTTATGATAACTTAATGTTCTGGGTTGTATTATTTAATGTTAGCAAAGGCATACATTAATTATCATATTATAGATTTTCTTTTATCTCTTAAAAATTGTATTGCATTTCTTGGGGTATCATTGGTTAATAAATTTATATAGGTTTCAGATGTACAATTCTATAACAACATCATCTATACTTTGCATTGTGTGTTCACCACCAAAAATCAAGTGTCCCCCCATCACCATTTATCCCCCCTTTACTCTCCTCGACCTCCGTCACCCCCCTTTCCCTCTTGTAGTCACTGTACTGTTGTCTGTGTTTATGAAGGGCTTTCTTTCACTTAATCCCTTTACCTTTTTAACCCAGTACCCCACACTCCCTCCCCTCTAACAGCTACCATATGATTTCACTCACATTGGAATCTAATGAACAAAACAAACAAACAAACAAACAAACAAAATAAAACAGACTCATAAGTGCAGAGAACAGATCATATTACGGGTATTTTAAAATATCTTCAACAGCAGATTTCAATATCATTTTAATCCAATGTATTTTACTTTATGCATTAAAAATAATATTCTTAAAAGGGGATCCACTAATATTACAGTTTATTTAAAAGACAGAGACGAAACTCTGCTAAAAGAGCAAGCCATCTAATAAACTCTGATAGGAGGGTTTTTTTTTTACTCGTAACAAAGATGCCTTACCCTTCTGCTGCACTTGAGAGTTTACAAAGAACTTTTATGTATATCAAATGTCTTCGCTCCTAAAAACTTCCGGTGAGACTTGTGGAAAGAGCTGCAGGAATGGCTTACCCCTACCCCCTACAGCAAGCAATGAAGGACATGTTCTGCAGAGAATTTTAAAACAATAATAAAACCAACTAAAGTCCGAATTTCTGTGATCACCATACCTTGGGAATTTTGAATGATACAGTAAAGTAATAGTCCAAAAGATTGTCCTCCAAAAATATTTTTGTCAAGTTATAATTATTTTCAATGTTCATAATAGAGTCTGTTACTATCTATCACTCTATGATTTAGTGATAACTGAGAACTTTTTTCCATTACAAATTATTTGGACTTCATGTTGATTTAATAATGTACACTGACGCTTAAAATTAGCACATTTTTATTGTACCTTCAAGAGTCTTTGAATTCAGCACAGAAATGAGCACAAAGAACTCTCAGTTATTGTGTCAGATCCCCGGCCCACCAAACGCAGCCACGTGCAGATTAAGCTGCAAGTGTTCATCTCAAGACACAGCAGGGGACAGTTCAGACTGGGCGCAGTTTGGGGTTCCGACGCCTGTGATCCAGCGCACTCCTGCCTTCAAAAGCTGATGGATGTAAAAAACTGCAGCTCAGTGAGAGTAAAATTGTTATTTGTTTAAAGAACTGGAGTTTCATCAATTCTGTTCTTGGAGTATTTATTAATCTCATGATTATTACTGAAAATAATGCTGTGGTATGGAGAAGGGTGTTATTAAAATGAATCACTTTGGGTGTCAAATATACAGCATACCACACCAAGAAAATTTCAGCAGGTATTATTCTCCCTAATTTTCTCAGATGGTGAGAATTTGTCCCATATGCCCTAGTGATTAAGGGATAGAACTTAACACCAACCAAAGTCTTCTGATTTCCTAGAGGAGTGTTCTTGTTTTTACTGAACACACTAATCCCATCTCTCATGGGCAAAATGTTTTATAGTCAGGTAAGTTTAGAAGATGCTGGGTTGAACAAATTGGTTTTTTACTGTCAGATTTAAGGAGTCTTTTAATATTGCTCTGCATTCTAAATCTTCTAGATGGTGCTTCACAAACTTATTTGAATCTCAGATTATTTTGTTTTCTAAGAAGCATTTCATAAATCTAGCTTAGTACTAAGCATAAAACAAACAATTTTTTTAAAAAGCTCCATATACTGCTTCTTAAAGTAAGGCACTGTCCAATGTCAGGGAAGTATAAAAGGGCAAACACTATTGAGCCAACTTGCTTCATAGATTTTCATTTTTTGTTTCAAAATTTGTGACGTATAGCTCATTGCCATGTAAACATTTTCTGCAGCCGTCAGCCATGTAGAGATACACTCACCAAATGGGTCATTTTCTTATTAACACTTAGTTTATATGTAATTAAGGAATTGTCTTCACTGCAAACACCATGCAATTTTATACAAAGATTAAAAGAGCATGGGGTCATTTATTTTTTCTCCTTTACTAATGTGTCCCTAAGGTCTGCCACTATAGAACCTTAAACATGTCATTTTCTCATCTGTAAACTGAAGTAAATCATTATGCTTTTGTTCAGATAAATAATTACAAGATAAAAATGCTTTATAAACTGCTCACACTTGTGAGTTTTCATTTATTCATTTTCTGTTTTCAGGACTAACTGAAACACATATTTCTTAGACATAAACATTACTGCACTTTAAATTTTTAAAATCATAAATTTTGGAAGAGGAACATTTCAGTCAATGACTGAATAATAGTAATCTCCAGCTTCCCCATGAACATATCACACTCTATGTAACATTTAACATAATTTTGTGATAAAAATCTATAATGTTCTTTATGGTTTAAGAAATCAATGAATTCATAATATATCTTATTTTTACATAAACTAATAATATATGCTAATTCATTCGGTCTTATATTTATTTTATATTCTATATTATATTCAGTGGTGAGCAAAAACAGGTTTTATAGTTGTTTGTATGGAATGCTACAAGAATAAATGAGCCCCGGCTGGTGTAATTCAGTGGATTGAGCGTGGGCTGGGAACCAAAGGGTCCCGGTTTGATTCCCATTCAGGGCACATGCCTGGGTTTCAGGCCAGGTCCCCAATGAGGGCCACATGAGAGGCAACCACACATTGCTGTTTCTCTCCCTCTCTTTCTCCCTCCCTTCCCCTCTCTCTAAAAATAAATAAATAAAATCTTTAAAAAAAGAATAAATGATAATATAAGAATAAACTCTGTTTTGTGCACTCACAACTGTAAACTTACTTTTGCCTACCCCATTATTTAATACATAATCTATTATACAAGGGAAACCCAAAAAATAACCAGAATTATCTTCTTGAGGGAGGGACCCTTGTGGTATAGGCTTCCCCCACTAGGTGAGTGTTCTAGGAGCCCACCTGTATCAGTGTACCAACTGGCATTGTTGTGAGAGGCTGCATTCAGCTTCAGTGAATTTTTCTGAAGACTCTTTCAACACACTTGCCCATTTCATGATGGGTGATTTATGAGCACACCTGCCCACAATGCACTGAGTGTTCCACAGCTTTTGACCAAAGATAGCATGGCTCCCACGTCCCACCCTCCTTATTCACTTGATCTCACCCCGAGAGACTTTTTTTGTTGTTTCTCTGGATGAAAAGAAGTCCTCATAGGGAAGTATCTTACCAATGTGGAAGAGGTGAAACAAAAAATGGCAGAAATATTAAAAGGCATCACAATCAATGAGTTCAAAAAGTATTTTGAGTGGTAGAAAAAAAATCTCGATAGTTGTATTGCATCAAATGGAGAACGCTTTGAAGGTAACTGAAGTTTAAACATGGAAGAATAAACACACAATTCTTTATAAATAAATTCCATTTTGGGGGGGTCACCCCTTATTTATCTAAACAAATGAAGTATAAGATATTATATAAATATTAAATTAGTAAAACTATAATAATAAATAATATCACCTTGATATTCTAAATCAATGTCACAAAAACTCTCCAGGATACACAGAGTAAATTAATATTAGTGTATTATAATTTCCCATTAAATTCTTCAAGACAGCTATCCTCAGCAACTTTTAAATTTTATCTGATAAACATCTTTAAAAATTTTAACCTTGTCATAGTTTAGTGTTGTCAGATCCCTCCCCATTTTGAGTATTTTCTCTGGATGTCATATTCCAAATGACCAAAAAAAAAAAATCACACACACATACACGCATCTGTATAATAATTAGGTACTGACATATTTGTTTTACTGTATAAAGGAAGAAAAGTTATCATTAGTTCAAATTCTTTTGACCTTGTATTAAAACCACTTTTACTGCAGAGTAAAGTCAGCCAAAATGTAATACAAATAACTAACTTTTATTAAATGTTAATTCCCTTAGATAGTCTTAGGTTTATATTATTTAAGCCATTTTCTTCTCACAATAATTGTGCAAAATTATTTTTTAAATTAAAAAGTCTGAACTTACAGGAGTCAAAGACACTGCCCAGGAAAGCAGAGTTGTGTCGCAGAGTTGTGATTCATATTTAACTGCTAGTTTTTACTCCAAACTCATTAGGCATATGCACATTTAACTATGTTTCCTCTTCAATTTTTGTAAATCAGATATATGATGTCTGTCAGTAACTAAGGAAATTGTTTTGGTTTGGGTTGGTTGGTTGGTTTGTCGTTTGTTTCCTACAGCCCTACCTCGATCCTGGCCTCTTACCTAAACAATTCGCTCTCGGTGCTCTGCAATACATGCTAAGTACTTCTTGTTATTTCAATTTATACCAAATTCAATGTATTCTATATACTGCTGCCAGATTAATGTACCTACCTTATTTTTTCTGACACTTAATTTTCTTATTTTCTAATTTTAATTACTTTATTGTTGTTCAATTACAGTTGTCTGCATCCTCTCCTCTCCCCTCCCCCTACCCCTTCCAAAGCCACCTCCCTCTCTTTCTTCCACCCTCCCCCTTGGTTCTGTCCATGTGTCCTCTATAGTGGTTCCTGAAAACCCTTCTCCATAACCCCCTCCCCCCTCCCCTCTGGCTATTGTTAGATTGTTCTTAATTTCAATGTCTCTGGTTATGTTTTTCTTGCTTTTTTCTTTTGTTGATTATGATCCAGTTAAAGGTGAGATCATATGGTATTTGTCCCTCACCGCCTGGCTTATTTCACTTAGCATAATGCTCTCCAGTTCCATCCACGCTGTCACAAAGGGTATAAGCTCCTTCTTTCTCTCTGCTGTGTAGAATTCCATTGTGTAAAGGTACCATAGTTTCTTGATCCACTCATTTGTAGATGGGCACTTAGGTTGCTTCCAGCACTTGGCTATTGTAAATTGTGCTACTATGAACATTGGAATGCAGAGGTTCTTTTGGATTGGTGTTTCAGGGCTCTTAGGTTATAATCCCAGGAGTGGAATTGCTGGGTCAAAAGGCAGTTCCATTTTTAGTTTTCTGAGGAAATTCCACATTGTTTTCCACAGTGGCTACACCAGTCTGCAGTTTCTATAATTCCAATAACTTTCCTTGATAATTTATCCTTTACAGCTTTACTAAATTCTCTGTAACCTGTACTTTACCTCTTGTTTAAACATACCCCCTATTATTTTCCAACATGAATCCACCAGTGTTAAACAAACTGATCTCTGCGATGGCCCCTCTGCATGCACTGAGTAATTTTTGTCTCACCATTTTGTAAGATTTGGTAAATTTTAGAGTAGACTTTAAATGCTTCATTGAGTGACAAACACTTTTCTATAAAATGTACGTGTATAATCCGTGTTCACAGCGCTGCAGTGAAGCAGAGGAAGAGGCTGGGTTAATTAACATTTATTTTACTCTCACACTTTAAGCGATCTTTTAAAAATTATGTTTCTTAATCCTCAAAATGTCCCAGACTGAAATCAGGGAAGTTCAAGGGCATCCCCAGGTGCAGTCACTGAAAGACTAATGTGGGTTTAATCAGTATCCGTCCTAATCTAATTTCAGGTTCTTCCAATGTCATACTTCCTCCTTAGAGGCTGGGACTTGCATATTCTTCTCATATTTTCTCCATGCTTCATGGTTATTTTAGGTGCTCAATAAATAATTGAATGATTGCTCTTTTCCTACAAATTTTTTCTATTTAGGCTGTAGCTTGCTTTTTAAAATTCTCTCTAATTTCAAGTACCATTTGCTTTATCAGGCTTGCCATCTAATCAAAGATATTTTTTCTCTGAATTACATATGTTTCACCTCTAACCATTAACATATTTAATGTCTATGAATTAAGGGACAGAGTACGTAACTAAGAACATAAAATCTGAACTAGACTGTTCAACTCATATTATGTCATGAGATTTGAAAAGGTCCCCTAAATTTTCTGTGCCTCCGTATTCTTAAGTATAAAGTATGGACAATCATAGTACACACATCATAGGATACTGAAAGGATAAACTGAACAGTTATGATTTATAATAGGCTCAGAATAGTTTCTGACACATTAGTTGTTTAAAAAATAAAGAAAATACTCAGCACTAAGCACTGTAAGTGCTCAGACTACAGTGGTGAATAAAATTCCATATTTTAATGAAAATTTAATCTGTCACTTAAATGTTATTAGGTTGTATATATTCATTCTATGAATTCTTGCCTTGTATTTTTATCATTGTTTTAAGCTTTTAGAAATATCAAAGAGTCCGGATTTTGCCCCCAGCAGTGCTTAGCACAGTGGGAGGCATCTGGTAAGAATTCCATGAATCCTTTGGTTGCTTGTGCTGGTGCCAAAGCAAGACATGAAGGATTTAGATTCAGGGTCTAATAGGAATTTTCCAGAACAATATTCACTGTAAAGCTTTCTTTCTTAGGTTCTGCTATATCTAAGGACCTTGCTATTTCTGTGATTTTCCTCTCATTTCTTTTTTTAAAGATTTTATTTATTTAATTTTAAAGAGAGAGGGGAAGGGAAGGAGAAGAGAGGGAGAGAAACATTGATGTGAATGAGAAACATCTGTCAGTTGCCTCTCGCCTTTCCCAAATTGTGCCCTGACTGGAATCCAACCAAGACCTTCTGTTTGCAGGACAACACCCAACCCACGAGCCACACCAGTCAGGGCGATGTTCCTCCCATTCCTGAGCAGCTCTCGCTTCTTCACTAAGTGAAGTAACATTTGCCCTCAAGTAATTATTGCATTTTTCCCACTAGGGCCATGTGTCTTCTCTGTGAGCCATGACTTTAAATACATGGCTGTCTTTATTAGCCATTCATTTTTGTTTTGGTTTCTTTCCAGCTCTTAACCTTTACTCATATCACGTTGTTTCTACCCACCCCCAACCATTGTAACCAACTCCCTCTGTATATATTCCAAACAGTTCCTGAGGTAGTCCGACTCCTAAGGGATCCAGAGTATACTATTTCCAATTCTGTTTTCTGAAGGGATATATTTACACCAAAATAATATAAATCATAAAACTTCATTCCTCTGACTTCACCAGTAAACAACTGAGTTCATATTATCCTGGCAAACATTAAGAGATATACCCTATAATCACTCTTTATTATTCCACAAACCCCTCATCGGTGTTTAATGTCTGAGATGCTCCATTACATCAAGGCCTAACCCATCAAAACAGGCACATGAAAATCCACTTGAATCCACTAATTGTGCGGAAGCATCAGGCTTCTTCCCTACAGACTTGACATATTGTCTAGTAGAGATCCTTTTTTAACAACAATAATTGAGCTTCATTGTGTTCTTAAATAAAACTAGCTCATTTAACTGGTGAAATGAGCTATATTGATCTCTTTGTCATTAGAACTTAAAATGACAACCTCGTTAGGTTTCAGTACGTACTCTTTGTGTTTTAAGAAACCTGAAAGGATTTAGAGCCGAAATACAATGGAGAAGAATTATACATACAAATAGAAGTGACACACAAGTTTTTGAACTAAGATATATATGGCCATTTGTATAATCACATCGAAAATATTATTTCTTTAGAAAATGACACAAATTGTTTTAAATGTCAAGGTTTAAAGGGCCCACGGATGTGGACAGCAGGGTGGGCACTGACTGAGGGAGCAGGGTGGGCGGGGCAGGAGAGAGCAATGGGGAAGAATGGGACAGCTGTGAGAGAACAACAATAAATAAAGGTCAGTGTTTATAGTCCGATTCTTTTAAAACATGTATTTTAAAAATATATATGTTTTTTAAAGATTTTATTTATTTTTAGAGAGAGGGGAAGGGAGGGAGAAAGAGAGGGAGATAAACAGCAATGTATGGTTGCCTCTCACAAGGCCCTCACTGGGGTCCTGGACTGCAACCCAGGCATGTGCCCTGACTGGGAATCGAACCAGCGACCCTTTGGTTCCCAGCCCGTGCTCAATCCACTGAGCTACACCAGCCAGGGCTAAAAATATACATGTTTTTAAGAGTCCAGAATGTGTATGTTCATATATGTGTATGTATATATATGCAGCACACTCAATCTTTTAGTCACAGAGAAAGGAAAAAATGGCAATTTCAGGGAGGACTGAGGTGGATCTCAGCCTTTTAAATTAAACACAAGTCTGGTTTCTTTCAAGGCAAACTGACAATAATAAATAAAATTCCTTAAAAATGGCCGATGACAAATGAAAGAGAAACCTAACCATCACTGTTGTAGTTAATTCATGGAAGCTGGTGATTCTCCTAAGGAAAAGTTAATGGGAGAGTGAACAGAATGACTTTTGTATGATAAATAATGGGAGTTTTCTGTTCCATCAAGAAACAATCCAGGATTTTAATACGTTTCTCTAAGATTTAGAACAGATAAATAAATATTTCCTTATAACTTTAGAGAATTTGGTCATAAAAATGTTTTTAACAAGAGATCCTTTGTGTTGCAATGAGCAAATTCATCAAAGTGTTTTAGAAACAGTATAAAATCAGTCATGGTGGAATTTGAAAAATATCATACTTGAAAATTGCTGATAAATAATGTGAACCCCAAAGCACTGGAAAGGTGTTCTGTATATAGCAATGAAAGAAACATTTTCAGTTGATATTAAAATAGTATATTACTTGAGAATTCAAGGAGTTGTTAACTTTAGTGTTTGAAGCAGAACAACACAGACATGACTAAACAATCAGTTACTATTTTAGATAAAAATACATAACCAACAAAGTATCATTAAAAATGAAATTGGAATAGATAAATGACTGTATTTGAAAGGGTCTTATTTTGTGATAAGTCTGAGTGGACATAGTTTAGAGATCTACCTAGGATACCAAGAGATCCATTATTACAATAAAATATGTCATTCTTTAACTTATAATAATCATCATTCTTACATGTGTGAAAAGTTAGTGATAACTAACAGTATTTTTATATAAAATAAATAAAATATTATTTGTTTACATTTCACACTGCACAACAGGAAATAAAATTAGTTGGTCCTGCGACTTAACATATGCAACCTGGATTCCATATGTTTATTATTAAAAGTGCAATTCAAGTTTAACCAGGAGTGCTCTTAGGAATCTCCTTTCTGGACTATTAGAAACATGTCACATTCTTTAAGGATTAGAGCCTTCGTCTCTTCTTTGCTGTCTAATCCTGTAGAGGTGCCATGAGTCTACAGCTGCCCAAAGTCTCTGGTATGTGATTAAAGCCAGAAGAGTCGCTAGAGGATTAGAGTCATGTGCAGGGCACCTGTGCACTATGCACAGAATTCATGGCCTCTTGCTATAATAATTTGTACCCAAAGTATTGATTATAATCCCGCCTTCAAAAAGCCATAGCACGCAAGTTAGAAAAGCAAAAATAGATGAATCAGAATTCATCAGAGTTATATACTTTTTGCATTTCAAAGGATACACACCATCGAGAAAGTGGAAAGGCAATACACAGAAAGGGAGAAAACATTTGCAAATCCAAAACTGATATGACTTGCACCCAAAATGTGAAGGATACTTACAACTCATTAATTAAATACAACTCAATTAAAAAATTGGCAAAGGATCTGAATAGACATATCCCTAAATATGTACAGTGACCAGTGAGCACATGAAAAGAGTTATTAGCAAACATCCTTCATCACTGGGGAACTGCAAGTCAAAACCACGATGAAATGGTGCTTCCTCAAGGGGCTAAACTTAGAGTGACCACATAACCCAGGAGTTCCACTCCTAAGTAGATATTCAAAAGACATGAAAACATGTTCATACAAAAAAAAACTTATACACAATATTTATAGCAGTATTGTTCATAATAGTAAAAAATACAAACAACCTAAATATTTATCAACTGAAGAAATGAAATATTGTATATCCATACCAGATTTTGGGGGCCAATGAATAGGAATAAAGGATTGGCATATGCTACATGTGGAGGCATCTTAAAAGCATTATGTTAAGTGAAAGTAGCCAATTATAAAAAGACCTTATACTGTTGATTTCACTTAAATGAAATGCTCAAGAAGAGGCAAATTTATAAAGGTGGAGAATAGGTTACTGGTTTCCTAGGTAGAGAGGTGTTGGGAGAAATAGGGAATGAATGATACTGGGTTTGGGGTTCATTTTTGGTGTGTAAAAATGATAAAACGGATTGTGGTGGTTTGAACAATTTTGTATTATTATAAAGGCAAGTTGTACGCTTTAGGTGAATTATAAAGCTGTGGATTATATAGCAATTAAACTGCTTTTAAAAACAGATTTATTTTGAAAAGAAGCTATAACATATTTTCAGGTAAACAACAGTTCAACTATTTCAGTATTCCTTTGATAAGCACAATAATTTAAAAATGGACATAAGAATTAATCGTTTCTTTGTAGTGTGTTTGCTTTGTCTTGTTTTGCTTTGGTTACAGGTTCTTCCATATGCTATGCTATAATCAAGTTACATCTGGAGTTGCTTTCAAGCTCTGCTAAGTGGAAATAACTCCCATTCCTTTAATGGGGAGTGAGTCACATCCCTTGAGTTATAATTTATTTTATTGAAGTTTGCTGAAAAGATTTTGATCAGGAATGGACAATAGAAAAAAAATGCCAACATAGAAAAAAGCATTCAGAAATTGTTCTCTAACAAGAAATAGCATATAAATAAAACAACCTGATGAAAGATCATCCTATTCTTTAAAACAAGTTTTCATATGAGTCACAAATTGTTTCTGAGGTATAGGAATAGTTCATCAATGGTGTACTCTATGTTGTATATGCAAATTGTAACCTTGATCACTATTTCAGTTGTTACATGATATGCCACAGTTTTTCATTTATTCATCCACTTACTTACTCATTCATAAAACTTTGAGTTCTACATATGGCAGGTGCAAGAAATACAAGATGATTAGGATATAGGTCCTGTTTTAGACCTGTCAGCTAACTTCAGACATATATCAGGTTTCCTAAAGTTATATTGTAGAGATTTTACATTTGAAGAGTTACATATTCCTTTCATCATTTTACAGATTATTTTTTCTTTATAAATTTGCTTCATTGATAATTCTATAAAACTGTTTGAAATTACCAGCCTTTTAAAAGTTCATGAATACAGATGATTTTATGTGTCAACCCAAATCTTCTCAAGCGATGGCTTTTTAAAACTTCCTTTAATACACAAGTAATACAACAAAATATTAAACCTTCAAATTATCCAAAATTTCTTCATAAGTATATACATATATAATTTTCATTGCCCCATGTTCTCTGCTAGTGTGGTATATGTAACTTGTACATGTGATATTTAAAAATAAAACAGATACAAGTATATATTCTGCTTTTTTCACTGTACATGTATGCATAATCTTTTATATAACATCACTTTTCAAAATTATTATTTTACATAGTACATTATACTGACCTCAATGACATAGCATAATTTATTTAGGTATAACCTCAGTTTTACCATTATGGTTCTTAGTTTCACCTTAATAAGACATACACACACACACACACATACACACACACACACACACACACATATATATATTTGCTTCTAGTAAATTATTTATTTGACTGATACTGATATTGTTAAGAAGTCATTTTTTACACAAGGTATAAAAGATTATTTTTTATGGCTCTGGAAACATTTCATATTTTTAAACAGTTCTTTTTTTATTGTTGTTCAAGTTGTCTCCATTTTTCACCACCACTTTTCACCACCCCAGCCAACCCCAACTCTCACCCTCAATCCTACCCCCACGTTGGCTTTATCCATCGGTTCTTTATACACGTTCCTTGACAACCCTTCCTCTCCTTTCCCCAATTACTCCCCTGCCCCGTCCCCTCTTGTTACTGTTAGTTTGTTCTTTATTTCAATGTCTCTGGTTATATTTTGCTTGCTTGTTCGTTTTGTTGATTAGATTCCACTTGTAGATGAGATCATATGGTATTTGGCCTTCATTGCCTGGCTTATTTCACTTAGCATAATGCTCTCCAGTTCCATCCATGCTATCGTGAAGGGCAGGAGCTCCTTCTTTCTTTCTCCTGCATAGCATTCCATTGTGTAAATATACCATAGTTTTTGATGCACTCATTTACTGATGGGCACTTAGGTTGCTTCCAGCACATGGCTATTGTAAAGATCGCAGCTATGAACATTGGGGTCACAGGTTCTTTTGAGTTGGTGTTTCAGGATTCTTAGAGTTTAATCCCAGCAGTGAAACTAGAAATCTACCTCAAGGAAAAAACTCAAAAACATTCAAACCCATGGAGACTGAATAGCATGCTGTTAAACAATGAATGGGTTAATAATGAAATCAAGAAGAAATCAAAATGTTTCTGGAAACAAATGAAAATAAACACACAACAGACCAATACGTGTGGGACGCAGCAAGGGCAGTCCTGAGAGGGAAGTTCATAGAAATACAGGCTTACCTAAAAAAGGTAGAAACATTTCAAATAAACAACCTAACCCTATATCTACAAGGACTGGAGGAACAACAATAAAGCCCAATGCTACTTGAAGGAAGGATATAATCAAAATTAGAGCAGAATTAAATCACATAGTGACTAAAAGAACAATTCAAATGATCCATAAATCCAGGAGCTTGTTCTTTGAAAAGATAAACAAAATCAACAAGCTTGTAAGCAGACTCATCAAGAAAAAAAGAGAAAGGACCCAAATAAATAAAATCAGAAATAAAAGAGGAGAAATTACAACTGATACCACAGAAATACAAAGGATTGTAAGAAATTACTATGAACAACTATATGCCAAAAATTTTGAAAACCTGGATGACATAGACAAATTCTATGAAAATGTAATCTTCCAACACAGAATCAAGAAGAAGCAGAAAGCCTGAACAGACTGATAACAGTTGGTAAAATTGAAGCAGTAATAAAAAAAAAAAACTGGCACACAAAAGCCTTGGACTGAACAGTTTCACAGGAGAATTTTACAAAACATTTAAAGAAAAGCTAACATCAATCCTCAGACTATTCAAAAAAATCCAAGAAGACAGAAGACTCCCAAACTCTTTTTATGAGGCCAGAATCATCCTAATCCCAAATCCAGATAAAGATACATCAAAGAAAGAGAACTATAGGCCAATAGTGCTAATGAACATAGACACTAAAATCCTCAACAAAATAATGTTAAACACATCCAGCAATGCATTAAAAAGATCATACGCCATGACCTTTTGGGATCATGATCAAGTGGGATTCATCCCAGGGATGCAAGGATGGCACAATATTTGCAAATCAATAAACATAATATATCACATAAACAAAAGGAAAGACAAAAATCACATAATCATATCAATATATGCAGAAAAAGCATTTGATAAGGTACAGCACCCACTTATGATAAAAAACACTCAGTAAAGTGGAAATAGAAAGAGCATTCCTCAACATAATAAAAGCCATATGTGAAAGACCTACAGCCAACATCATTCTCAATGGGCAAAAAGCAAAATCTTTCCCAAGATCAAGAACAAGACAAGGATGTCTGCTTTCAACACTTCTATTCAACATAGTATTGGAAATCCTAGCCACAGCAATCAGACAAGAAAAAGAAATAAAAGGCATCCAAATTGGAAAGGAGGAAGTAAAACTGTCATTGTTTGCAGATGACATGATAGTGTACATCAAAAACCCTATAGTCTCCACCAAAAAACTACTTGACCTACTAAGTATATTTGGCAAAATAGCAGGATACAAAGTCAATATTCAGAAATCAAAGTCATTTTCGTACACCAGTGACAAAATATCAGAGACAAAAATTAGGGAAAAAATCCCATTTTCTATAGCAGCAATTACAAATAAAGTACCTAGGAATAAATAATTATTTCAAAGTGTATGTACATATTTATATTATAAAATGCTAAGTGCCAGTATTAGAATACTCTTTCTGTTGTTGTGTAGTGTCTTGGTGCTGAGAACTTGTGTTTTCTGTTTAGTATTTGCTGTGGCTAAAAACAATTGCGATTTCATTATATCTCACAATTTTGTGGGTGAGGAATTAAAGCAGGGCTTGAATGGATAGCTTTTCTTTTAGCCCATGCAGGATCAACTACAGTCATTCGGTGTTCTGTTGGCAGCTGGGAGGATAGGATATGGATGAGGGGTCGACATCTTTATTCTCATTCATGGTGACGCGGTAGAGATGGCAAGAAGGCTGTATTAGCCATGCCCCTCTCTCTGTTCCTCTATTTTCAGGGTCACTTCTCATAGGTCTCTTCAGAATAATTGTCAGACTTCATATATGGCAGCTCAGTGTCCAAAAGGCCTGGATGGGAAAAGCCATCCACTTCAAGTGTAGTCCCAGGTCCGGCATGTGGCATCTCTGCCCCAGTCTGTAAGTCAGAACGTCACAGTCCAGCCCAAATAGCTTTTGGGGTAAAATGTAGCTCAAAAAATTGTAGTTGGACTAAAAAGCTTTTAAATATTTTCATTTTAAAGAAGTTATTTGATATAATACTTTGTATCTCTAATAAACTCACTACAATTGTATTAATTCAGAATTGATCTCATTTGTCGCTAAACCAGTGAAAATGCAGTTGTTATTTTTTTTTTATACTTACCCAAGGATATTTTTTTCATTGCTTTTTCAGAGAGAGGAAGTTGGGGTGGGAGAAAGAAAAAGAAACATTAATGTGGGAGAGAAACATTGATCAGTTTTCTTTTCATTCACTGCCCAACTGGGGATCAAACCCCAACCAGGGGATGTGTACTGAATAGGAATCGAACCCATGATCCTTCAGTCTATGGGAAGATGCTCCAAACAACTGAGCTACAGTGGTCAGGGCCCATTTTTTTAATTATTCAATTTAAATATTTTATGGTTACCAGACGAAGTGGGGCTGCTCTTTACATTGTTGTGTATTAGTCACTAAGAGATTGTCCCCATTAGGATTATAAAGGGCTAAATTTAAATTTTCTGATTGGCACAGAAAAATCAGTCCAATTTTCAAGTATTTTGTTCACTGCTGTATTCTGATTTCTTTATCAGATCTCTCCACATGCTGGATTCAAGGATCATTAGACTTCCATACAAAGGCATCTAGCTTAGTTCTCAATGTCGCCATTTTGTATGCATGAGCATTTGCTTTATTATTATAAGTTCATTATATATCACACTGGAGTACTATTTAAAATATATTTCACTTGTGAAAAGTTTGTCTTCTACTTTGGAATAAATATGTTAGATAGATGATAGATTTTCTAAAGTTGGCTACAAGTTACGTGGTAAAATCTGAACATATTTGGATATTTACAATCTGTGTTACCACAGAATTACAATATAACCATGGCAAAAACTCTCAGAAAATCGGACATGTGTGTTAGATTTATCAATTTAAATATAAATTTCTATTCCTGTTTTTTTCCAGACAGTTCCTTTTAAAAATGAAAGAAAACTAGACAGAATAGTGGCTGCATTGTTTTATGAGATAAGAATTATAATTTATAAAAGGAACTGGATCTGAAACCATAATGGATTGGGGTTCAAAATGGATGCAGAATTTCCATTTTTTGGTCATAAATTTCAGACATTACTAATCACAGCCTTTCTAAGACAAAACTATAAAAACCTAAGATCATTTTTAATACAGCTTTGTTCAATTTCAAGTATTTTCACTTTTCAATGTTCATAGCTAGAATAATGGCAATAATGAATTTACCAACATTTGTTAAATTTCTATATATGCCAGTTTTGGATCACAGTAGTTTATTTTATTGTTTTATTCTTATTAACACCTTAAAATTTTCTATTGCTTTTTAAAGTACTGAATTGAATGTGCTAATAAATTGTGTATATGTTATTCCCATAATACAGATTACTCTATTCTAGATTTATTATTAAAATGTATATAGTCTTACATTTTCCAAAAATATACCTTAGAGAATTTAAAATGTGATTCAACAAGCTTTCTTTTTATTTGAAAGACTATTTTAAAGATTTACTATTTTTAGGGAGAAATACATATGAAAAAATAAGAGATAAAAGGAAGAAAAATGAATCATAAACATTTTTTGTTCAATCTCAATGAAAATTTTATTGTCGTATATCGTACTTGGTCCGCTATCTCACGTAATCCTTCACCAAGACTAATTTTTTTATGTGTTGTCAACACCTACAGTAAATTAAATGTAGATACCAGGAAACTTCTGAGTCACACACTTAACACAGCTGGCCTTTATAAAAACATATACAATTATTTCATGTAGATAACTATTCCCAATGCCTCTTGTATAGCCATAAATTTAGTACTTATGGGTTGGTTAATTATGTTTTCAAGATAAATGTGTTTGTATTAATTCAGTACCTGCAAAATGAATAAAATAAGGAAGGCATTTTTAGACATAAGTGAGCCTAGAGAGATATCTTAAGTATGTATATTTTATTGAATATTAAATTATAAATTGGATGCATATTGATAGTTTTCTACTTCACAGAGTACTAATATAGTCATAGGTGAAATATCTCAATCTCATCACCTAAAAACATTAACTAAGTTACTTGTTTTAGCATTAACATTACTAAGTTAACAATGTTTTAGGTGGTTTTATAAGGGCCATAAAAATACAGATTTTCAGCTCTTAGGTAAAATATTTTACTTCAACTTATCATGGGTTTCTTAGTAAACATAGTATAAAGATTTGTTTAGTTTCTTTTTTTATTTTTTAATTTAATCTTTATTGCATTTTTCCTTTACCATTAACCTCCTTATGTCCCCCTCCACCAGCAATCACCACTCTTGTCCATGTCCATGAGTCCTTTTTCCTTCTTGCTCAGTCCCTCAGCCCCCAACCTATACCCCTTAGCTGTCATACTGCTCTCCACCTATGAGCCTATCCTCACTTTCCTTGTTATTTCAGTTTGTTCATTAGATTCAATTTGACATTTTATTTTAAAGTTCTATCAACAGAATTTTACTTCTGATCTTATAAGAATAATGATGAGGGCTCTAGAAGCCCTTGAAAATATAATAATAGTTATTCCTTTGTATTTATGTGGTATTCCTTGTTACTTCTCCTCTTTCACATCTGATTTTATTTATATGGGTCCTCTCTCTTTTTTTCTGGATGAGTCTGGTTAAAGGTTTGTCAATTTTGTTTATCTTTTCAGAGAAGCAGCTCCTGGATTCATTGATTGTTTGAAGTATTCTTTTAGTCTCTATATCATTTAATTCTGCTGTGATCTTGATTATTTCCTTCCTTACGCTTACTCTGGGCATTGTTTGTTGTTGTTCCTCTGGTTCTTTTGATGTATGGTTAGGTTGTTTCTTTGAGATTTTTCTCTATTCTTTAGGTAGGTCTGTATTCCTATGAACTTCCTTCTCAGGAATGCTTTCACTCTGTCCCACAGCTTTTGGGTTGTTGTGTGGTTATTTTCACTTGTTTCCAGATACTTCTTGATTTCCTTAATCTCATTGTTAACTCATTCATTATTTAATAACACGTTATTCAGTCTCCATGTATTTGAATGTTTTTAGTTTTTTTTTTTTCCCTGAGGTTGGTTTCTAGTTTCAAGCCATTGTAGTCCGAGAAAATGCTTGATATGATTTCAATTTTCTTTAATTTGTTAAGGCTTGTTTTGTGTCATACCATGTGATCTATCTTTGAAAATGATCCATGTGCATTTGAAAAGAATGCATACCCGGCTCCTTTGGGGTGTTCTGTAAATATCAATTAAGTCCATTTGATATAGAGTATTGTTCACTGCCACAAATCCTTGTTGACTCTTTGTTTGGAAAGTCTAGTCATTGTTGACACAGGACTTTTAAAATCCCCTACTATGACTCTATTGCTATTGATCTTCTAAAAGTCCTCCAAGATTTTCCTTATGTATTTAGGCATTGCTGTGTTAGGTGCGCATATGTTTACAAGGGTTATATCCTCTTGTTGGACCATTCCCTTAAGTATTATGTAGTGACATTCTTTGTCTCTTGTTATGGCCTTTGCTTTGAAGTCTGATTTGTCTGATACAGTATGGCTACCACAGCTTTTTTTATGTCTATTTGATGGGAGTATTTATTTATATTCCTTCACTTTCAGCCTGTGTAGATCTTTTGTTCTGAGGTGTGTCTCTTGCAGACAGCATATATACAGATTGTTCTTTCTTATTTATTCAGCTACCCTATGTCTTTTGATTGGAGCATTAAATCCATACATATGTGCACAATGGAATACTATGCAGCAGAAACAAAGGAGGAACTCCTACCTTTTGTGACAGACCGGATGGAGATTGAGAATATCATGCTAAGTGAAATAAGCTAGTCAGTGAAAGACAAATACCATATGATCTCACTTATAAGAGGACTCTAATGAACAAAATTAATTAATGAGCAAAATAGGACCAGAGACAATGAAAACATGGAACAGAATGACAGCAACTAGAGGGGAGGGGAGAGGAGGATAATGGTGGAAAGAGAATGAAGAGACTAGTCAAAAAAAAAACATGTATGAGTGGCCCATGGATTCGACAACAGTGTGGGGATGAGCTGTGGGAGCAGGTTGAGGCTGGGTGGAGGAGAGAAAAGGGGAAAAATTGGTCAGACAACTATAATAAACAACAATAAATTTTAATAGTTTTTTTAGTTATTAAATAATATTATTACTTTAGCTCTTAGTGCTTTTGGCCTGTTATAACAAAATACCATAGACTGGGTGTCTTATAAACAACAGAAATAAATTATATCTCCTAGTTCTGAAGACTGGGAAGTCCAAAATCAGGATACCATATGATTTAGTGTCTGATTAGAACCACTTCCTCATAGACAGCTATGTATGTTCTCACAGTAATCTCACATGGGAGAAGGGGCAGTGGAAATCTTTTGTGTCCCTTTTATAAAGACACTAATCTCTCATGGCCTAATGACATTTCAAAGGTCTCACCTCCTTATTACCATCACGTTGGAGTTGGGATTTCAACATATAAATTTTTCAGGGACATAAACATTCAGTTATTTGCAGGTACTGAACACATTTCCAAGGGGTTTTCTCTTATTAACACATTCAATGTTTGTAACAACTTTCTAAACTATTTTAAGGGATAATTATTAAGTAAAATTAATTTGCCCCTAGACACAAATCTAGTAATTGTTAGAGCAATCATTCAAATGCAATAATTGTTAAATTTATACTATTTTTCAGTATAATACATCTAATTATAACATTGTCAAAGCTTATTCGTTGTATATGGTTGAGCTGAAAAAGTCTAGTAAGCGTGAATTACTAAGAAGATAGATCCTCTCATACTAATTTTACTTGTAAAAAATTATGCCCATTTTGAAAGCTTTCACTTTCAGTTTGTTTGTAATAACAATATATGCAACTTTGCAGCTAAAAATTTCTATATATCTTTATCTCCTTAAGATTTTCTTGCAGTGAACTTTTTAATAGTTTCAGAAACACCCAAATTGTTTTACAGAAAGTCTATATATAGACTAGTGAATAGTATATGAGACAATATACATATCCTAAAATCTTTAGTCAAAAACAAGTTATTTCCAATTTTTTAAAAAATCCATTTTCATAAATGAAAGTAGTCTCTATCTTTGATATGCATTTTGATAACCAATATTATATATCATATTTTTAAATATCTTTACCCTATTACACTGGGAAATTGGGTGTGTTCTTTTTTCTGTGTATTTTTAAACGAGGTCTTTTAATTTATACTGGTTTGATGTTGATCTTCATAAATATGTATATTTCTTTCATACATTTTTGGTCTCTTTCTGCTTCTGTCTTCTTTTTTAACATAATAAATCTGTAATCCCCACTGGTTATTTTTGAAGTTATATCTTTGTAGTCCTGTGGATATATGATATTGTCATAACAAAGATTTCTTTTGAGTACATAGAACTTAAAATACTCCTTGCTCTCATTCATCCTTTTACAAGCAACACTTCCTAGTGAATCGTTTTCCCAAATCATTCACACTCACTGTTGTAAAAAAGACATGCTGAGGAAAAAGTATGGGGCCTCATAAAAGGCACATAACAAATGCCTTAGTATCTTGCAAGGAACATTCTTGGGTAAAATTTTCTGCAGTGCCTCATTACCATACCCACTGTAAGTTCTTGTGTGGTCAATTCTATTTCTCTATCCATTAACATTTCCTTCACTTTACTGCTGATTAAATTTCATCATGAAGAAAATATATCATATTTTGCCTGTCTTTGGCTGTCTTCCTTTTTTTAAAAAATTTAATCTTTATTGGATTTTTTCCATCACCAGTTAGTCCCCTTATATTCCCCTCTACCAGCAATCACCGCACAGTTGTCCATGTCCATGAGTCCTTTTCCCATTTTGTTCAATCCCTCCACCCCTAACCTCTCCCCAAGTAGCTGTCATCCTGCTCTCCGTCTATGAGTCTATCCACATTTTCCTTGTTAGTTCAGTTTATTCATTACATTCCACATGAGTGAAATCATTTACCTTAACCTTGTTCTATGTGTAAACAAAGTAAGATTTTTCTCTAATTTAAAATAAAATATGAAGATTATTTTTATATTTTGTTCTTTTTTGTATTTTTACGCTGAAGCCTCTTAAATCCTAGCATCTTCAAGCTAATCTCTTTTCTTCATGAAGAATCAAATGGCAAAAAAGCATAATTCAATTGTTTCTCAAGGCCTAAATTGGAAACCAGACTAGAGCTGACCTTCACTTTTCACTTCTTTCCCAGGGTCTTTCCCACTGCCCTTTCTGTATGTGAATTTTCTAGCACTGTGTTGAAAGCATCTGTGCCAAAGATCTGACCTGGTGAACAGAGAAGGCAAAGGATGCAGGGAGATACTCGCACATAACCTTGCACACAGGTTTCCATTGGTTTCATCTTCTTTTATAATGAGCTTCATAAACTAACAGTTATAACTAATAACATCCCAATAAAAACTGATTACATAATTTAATGATTTGTGTTATTAGGTAAAAGAATGACATTGCAAAAATTTCAATTGATGGATGCCTATTACACAAAGGAGTATGTGCTCCCAAATATTAATATGCTCATGACTGTATGACTTGAACATTATGCAAAAAGTCAATTGCTCCTCTCTGATTCTTCTAAAGTGAAATATATAATTAGCATTGGATACTGTGAATTTATGCTTTGAAAATCTAGACACAGTGTTAGTTCTTGAAGTTAAAGTCTTTGGAGTAGAAATATATTAAGGAATTATTTGTAGGACATGAGAAACAAAATTAACTTTGGGGAATGAGAACATATTTACTTGGAAGGAAAGACATATAGGTGAAAGAGAGAGAGGAAGCGAGAGAGGGAGGGGGTTAAAGAAGGAAGGAGAGAAAGAAGGAAGGAAGGAACGAAGGGAGGGAGGGAGAGAGGGAGGGAGAAATGAAAAAGCCTAGAGTGAGGCAGGAACTTCCCTAGAATACTAGTTTGTGTGGTATTTGGGGAGTAATATTTACAAGTTTGATGGTTCTAAATATTCAGTGGAGAGGATATTGCAAGGAATAAAATGGCATGTAAATTTGGTATAAAATGTAACTATAGCAATTATTTAATAAATATTTATCTAATGTTTACTAGTAATTAGATATAATTTTGTAAGTCTGGCACAAGCTATAAGAAATCATTCTAACTTAGTATTATAAGTAGCTATGACTCATTCAGGTAGAGAAAATTTTATGTTAGTTTTTATCATATTGTACATAGAATAATCTTAGTGTATTTTATACAATAATCAACTAAAATAGTAAAAATTTAAAAATAGTGTAACATACAGAAATAGTGATTACATATTTTTCCCTTTAAATTACATAATTCTTACCATGCTGTGTCTCCACCCCCATAATTCCATTGCTACCTGCAAAATTTTAGTTGACATTCAATGAAATAGTGACGCTCGTGTTTCTCAATTAATGTTTTGATGTATTTGCTGAAGTAAGTTAGGCTTACTGTTAAGTGAACAGACTGAGCTAAAGGCTACCTGAAAAACGCTTCAAATTTTATCATCAAAGGTCTTTCGATTAAACCTTCATTAAGAACCAAATGCTTGACTGACTGTTGATCTTCAAGACCATCTTTCTTTTCTGTTAGATATATTTGAACCTCTAATTAATATCTCATTTCAGTGAGGGTGGTAAAAGTTAAAATATATCAATCACATCAAGAGAATCAAACTATAAAAATCATGGTCAGGCATACTTCACCATTTCCTTTTGTAATGCTGGAGCGTGAATGCAAAAAGAATCTTCAGTTCATGGAGCTTATACCAACTAGAGCTGCTCAGCGGATGGTACCTGCAGGGCCAATAGAAAGGGCATGAAGGTAAGTATAGTGTTATTTAGGTTTTTTACGTCTGATATATAGATGGAAACTTAAATGAAACTTTTAGACATTTTAGAGTGTGTCATAGTTCATATTTAGATATCATCTTAAGGCTATAGATATATCTACGCAATGCTCAATAAAAATTTTTAAATTAATAGTTGTTATCACATAGGCATCATGGCACAAAAAGCTCCTATTGGACTAAATCTTTCAGGCAATTGTGTTAAGAGCATGGAGAAATATCCAGTACATTTCTTTTCATAAACTTTTTTTTCTGGGTTTTTTTTTATTTTTTATTGTTGTTCAAGTACAGTTGTCTCCATTTTCACCCCACCCCTACCCGCCATCCCCACCTCCCACCCTCGATCCTATCCTCCCTTTAGTTTTGTCCATGTGTCCTTTATAGCTGTTCCTGAAAACCCTCCCCCCTTTTCCTCCCATTATCCCCTCCCCCCTCCCCTCTGGTTACTGTCAGTATGTTCTTAATTTCAATGCCTCTGGTTACATTCCGTTTGCTTGTTTGTTTGTTTTTACTATTAGGTTCCTCTTATAGGTGAGATCATATAGTATGTGCCTTTTACCACCTGGCTTATTTCATGTAGCATAATAATCTCCAGTTCCATTCACGCTATAGTAAAGGGTAGGAGCTCCTTCTTTCTTTCTGCTGCATAGTATTCTATCCTGCAAATGTACCACAGATCCATTCATTTACTGACCCAGAATAGCCACAGTAATTTTGAGAAAGAAGAACAAAGTAGGAGGGATCAAAATGCCTGATATCAAACTGTATTACAAGGCCACTATAATCAAAACAGCCTGGTACTGGTGTAAGAACAGACACAGAGACCAATGGAACATATTAGAGAGCCTGGAAATAAACCCAAGTCTCTATGGTCAATTAATTTTTGACAAAGGGGGCAGAAGCATAAAATGTAGTAAAAATAACCTCTTCAACAAATGGTGTTGGGAGAGCTAGACAGCTATATGCAAAAAAATGAAACTCAATCACCAACTTACACTATACACAAAAACAAGTTCAAAGTGGATAAAAGACTTAAATATAAGTTGTGACACGATACAAATCCTAGAGGAGAACATAGGCAAGAAAATCTCAGATATTCCACACAACAATATTTTCACCACTATGTCCCCTAGAGTAAGGGACTTAAAGGAAAAAAATAAACAAATGGGACCTCATCAAAATAAAAACTCCTGCATGGCTAAGGAAAACAGCACTAAAATGAAAAGAGAACCAACCGTATGGGAAAACATATTTGTCAATGATACCTCAGACGAGGGTTTGATCTCCAAAATATATAAAGAACTCATATGACTCCACTCCAGGAAGACAAACATCCCAATTAAAAAATGGGCAAAGGACTTGAACAGACACTTCTCCAAGGAGGACATACAGAGGGACCAGAGACATAGGAAAAGATGCTCAGCATCACTAGGCATCAGAAAGATGCAAATTAAAACCACAGTGAGATACCACTTCATACTGGTCAGCATGACCATTATAAACAAATCAACAAACAACAAGTGTTGGAGAGAATGTAGAGAAAAGGGAATCCTACTGCACTGTTGGTGGGAATGCAGACTGCTATAGCCACTGTGGAAAATAGTACAGAATTTTCTCAGAAAACTAAAAATGGAACTACCTTTGACCTAGGAATTCCACTGCTGGTACTATACCCTAAGAACCCTGAAACACCAATCAAAAAAACCTATGCATCCCCATGTTCATAGCAGCACAATTCACAATAGCCAAGTGCTGGAAGCAACCTAAATGCCATCAGTAAATGAGTGGCTCTTTTTGTAAACTTTAAATATTTGATTTGAGCAACTTGTATGTCAAATAGCTATGCCTTGGATCTATACTTAAAATGCATAAAAATTACTTAAGACCCTACACTATAAGTAATTATAATGATAGATATAAGGCAATGCTAGGCCAGTGTTTACATGTCTCCTAAAACACTTCACTGCAGAAATACCCTGCATTTTAGAACCTGTTTTGCAGTGAATCCAAAATTGCTCTTAACATCCCTCCTTGAAATCACTTGCCATAATATTATGACATTTTACTTTTTTAAAAAAGAGGTATATTTCTAGTCTTATAAAAATTATGAAGCAAATGGCAGAACAGTCATGCCATCTGGTCGATAATAAGCTGTATTAACTGAAAACTAAAGACTGATGTTAAATGTTGCACTTCACCTATTCCACAGAGGTGAGTGTTAAATCGCAGAGTCTAGCTTCAGGCCCTACTTTTTGTGTTACAATGAGTCACTCTAAAGAGCAACACTGCTTGTTCTGTTGCAAAAGTCTTCTGTGTGCACATTTTAGCCTTCTTTACAAGGTGTGAATTGAAATTCAGCTAGCTGAGAAGTTTTAAATAACTTTAACCAATTAGGTAATAAGAAAAGATATTCAGAGTGAGTATATGAAACTAATCCTCTTGAAAAATAGGATACTTAGAATGTTCCCTAAAAAACTCTTTCCAACCTCTGAAAACTAGTTTTGGTAACTTTTCCAAATTGTCTACAGAGCTGACCAAATAATCAAAAGCAGAAAAAGGGACCCTTCTGATATCACATATGTCAGTCAACCGAGTGTGATTTATCCACGTCTGATACCTCTTCAAAGCAATATGGGGTATGTTAAAGAGCATATTTTAGTTGAGGCAATATGGGGTCTGTCTAAAGAGCATATTTTAGTTGAGGCCTTCCAACTGATTTGGAGAGTGTCAATCTTTAAACTGAAATAGAAAGCCCTGGTTGGTGTGGCTCAGTGGATTGAGCGCGGGCTGGGAACCAGAGGGTCCCGGTTCGATTCCCAGTCAGGGCACATGCCTGGGTTGCGGGCCGGGTCCCCAGTGGGGGCCATGTGAGAGGCAATCATACATTGCTGTTTCTCTCTCTCTCTGTCTCCCTCCCTTCCCCTCTTTCTAAAATAAATAAATAAAATATTTTAAAAATAAATAAATAAATAAATTGAAATAGATGAAAGATATGCAGTGAGGGGAAGGGTTTTCAGGAACAACTATAAAGGATACATGGACAAAACCAAGGGGGAGGGTGGAAGCAAGGGAGGGAGGTGGGTTTGGATGGGGTGGGGGGAGTAGGGGGAATATGCAGACAACTGTAATTGAACAACAATAAAGTAATTAAAAAATAAAAAGTAAAATACTATCACATTAAAAAAAGATATGTAAAAAGAGCTGAGATGAATGAATGTGAGATAATCTGAGTTTAAAATAAAATGAATCAAATAAATGAAGGAAAATAGTAGTTTAAGGACAAATTATCCACTTTGGAATTTCATGCGTTTATACAGATTGTAGTTCTGACCACTATTTTTGCCAAAAATTTCATTCTTCTTTTACATTTGAATATCTCCTTATCTCATTATAGAACATGTTACTAAGAATTTGAAGCTGTCAGCCATAGACAGGGAGAACAAACTGCTTTTGTGTGTCTGATGTTTGCATTTTTCCCTTCATTTTATGTCTATAAATCAAAGCTATGTCAGGTGTACTACTTTTCCCTTAACGTTAAGTAGAGTAACTGAATGAACAACCATCTAAAAATAGTAGGTTTAAAAAATGGCTTGCCAAATGAAAAACAATGAACACTTGTAACTTATTCTCCTGTCTTTCTAAATAACAGCATGCTACAATATGTAATTTTTTTCCTCATATAATAAAATAATTTCCAATTATTACCAGGTTTGTTCTAAATAGTATGCTCTCTATAACATGTTGTGTTTAAAGTTCTGGCAAAATAAACTTAATTATAGTTTAATAGGCTAGAATATTCTTTACTGAAATACCTTATTTTTGAAATGCCAATGAGAGTTTAGCTGAGAGTCATAGTTCGCCTTTCTTCCCAGTCCTGTCTGACACAAGCCACACGCTCCCATTTTGTTGTTCAGGCCGACCCCATACAAGAAGGAGTTCCTATCAAAATGGGAGGGTTTAGAAGAGGCTCAACAGCGGAGATAAAAAATCACTGCACAATTTGTCTCCATGGTTGCTGTTGTCTGATCCATCTTCCTCCATGACTTCGTCCATTACCTAAAGATGAATTGGTTTCTGAGATTCAGTGCAGGCTTTTGAACAATTACCTTGGCTTGTCCTTGGACCATGTTTTCCTCCAAGTTTTTTATTCTGGTCTGAACCTCTGACCATCTAATGTCTTCTGCTGTGATTGATTCTACCCATGCTGCTTCTCACATCCCCGTTTTCACCACCCTACTTTTTGACAAGGGTCGTCCTGGAGGCTTGAATCCAGTCTGACCCTGAGCAACTCTGGGAAACTATGCATAGTGGCAATGTCCCTGGCTCTCCCCCTTGTGACTGCCCAGCTTGTCTTTCTCTCAGTGATTCAACTTCAGTATGCTTAAGTGAGGTGTTCTTAAAAACTCATAGTACAGAGCTACAACTGCAAAGATTCTGTATTGCCCGGTCTGGTTTGCTTCCCAGAAATCTGCTTTTGCCAAACTGAATGGTTCCATGATCCAATCGCCATGTTTTAACAAGCTTCGCCCTTCTTTTTGTATATATTCTAGCACCTTAAATAAGGAAGAGGGAAGAAGGAATTCAAGCAATGCCAAGTGGTCTTTTGGATTCAATGGCAGAGGTTTTGCTTAGTCTGTGAGTCCTGTAGTTAGAATTAGCTTTTGTGAGAGCATCATGTGTCCTCAAAGTCTTACCTTCTTTCTGTGACCATTTGAGAGAGGGGCTAGGTGCAAATCTTGATCAGGCTACTCTGGGTACCTGCTTTGTTCTTCCGATCATTTGGGAAACCTAGTTCAGCCTCTCGCCCTCCATATGTATGTACATGTACATATGTATTATTCTCTCTGCCTATTATCTTCCCCATGGCACTCCTGCATCTCGTGTCTTCTATATTCCACCCCTCTTTATATAAACCTTCAAGAGTCTAGAAAACAATAGTCAGAAATGCAGTTTATCAGATCATAACTTGCACTTTATGATCCACAGCAGAAATCTCTATTCCATCATTAGAGACACATATCCTGGAAACATGTCTGTAAGTAATATTGGAGGGAAAATAAGAAAGTGAACAAAATGCACATTAGTATGATATACATTTTAGGTAAAAATCTAATAACTTTTCTGATAAAGTTGTTCAGGTATGTAAATCTACATTCTCATTAATGTATCTATTTTAAATATATATATTTTAAAGATTTTATTTATTTATCTTTAGACAGAAGGGAATAGAGGGAGAAAGAGATGGGGAGAAACATCAATGTGTGGTTGCATCTCATGTGGCCTCCCTGGGGACCTGGCCTGCAACCCAGGCATGTGCCCTGACTGGGAATCAAACCAGCGACCCTTTGGTTTGCAGCCCGCGCTCAATCCACTAAGCTACACCAGCCAGGGCATCTATTTTAAGCATATTAAACTAAGTGCTTTCTTTTTTATTAGGTAGTTCAATATTTAGTCATTCCCATTCAATACCTCCTGTGAGCCAAGTAGAGAGGGAAGATAAGGACAAAGCAGACACAGTCCGTGTCTTTGTGGAAGTTAAATTTTAATGGTCACAGGGAAGGTAAGCAAATTACCATATGGACAATTATGACATGGAAAATACGATATGTCTTCCATTAAAGCATGACATATAATACCCTACACTACTCACACTAGCATATAAATTAATGAGAGCATAAAATCCGAAACCATGGCCTGATTTCAAATGCTGGTCCTGTCTTAACCTGTAAGATCTTGGGCAAGTTGCTTAACCTAAATTTGCTAGAATATACTTAACTTTAAAATGTAGGTAATAATAGTACCTACTTCATAGAGTTTCTTAAATGATAAATGACTCAGTTTATATAACATTCTAAAAATAATACCTACCTGAATGTCCATTGGTAAAGATATCATTACCCATTTTATTTTTGAACAGGTTATGTTAGAAAATATTTCCTTCTCTTGCACATTCCTCATAGACCTACTTATAACACATGTAGTGCTCGGCCTCGGGAACAGCCGTGCAGGATCGAAGGTAGTCTCTCATGGCCCTTGCATCTCTCTGTAGTCTAGACCATTCCATCTTATTTCTTCAGTCTGCCTCACAATGATCTTATGATATTGCTTTGTCTTATCACTTATTTTTCTTTTTTGAGACAGCACAGTTTACCAGCATTCATATTGAATTGTAAACTATCAACTCTTGTTCTAGATGGTATTTTTTTTTCTGTTGTTGAAACCCAGGATCATGTTAGTTTTATTTTCTCTTAACTTTTTGTTTGCATTTATGTTACACTGTTGACTAAAATAAAAATTATAGTCAGCAATAACTTCTGAGTCTCTTTCCCTTGTGTTAACATATCTTTTTAACCTCTTTTATACCTGGATAGTTCATATTTTAGGGTCATTTTCAGGATTTTACATTATCAGTTACCATTTGAATTTTCTTATCACATGCTTCTATGTCAACCTGCTGAGTAGGTCAATTACATACCGGTTGATATATTCCTCTAATTGAGTTTTTTATTATGTAATCATGTTAGATTATTATAGTAAGATTGTAAGTTATGAGTATTTTATCAAGTTAAACATATTTTTCTGTTGATTAAAGCTTATATTTTTTATATAAAAATATAGAACAGGTAAAAAGTGTTAAATTTTCATTCTTAAGCCAAGAAATCTAGATTGAGAGTAGAATGTCATCTTAAATATGTAGTCCAAAATTTATAGTTTTATAGCCATAATTGATCTTCTATAAGTTCACTGTGGCATATTATAAAATATGATTAGCATGCACAAAAGAACAAGATATTCACCATGGTTTGTAAATAAACAGATGTTCTCCAAAAATAATTTGACAGCTTGTTGAAAGGAAATTCTTCATTTATCATATTTTAATTGTTTTGTGCATATCTTTTATAAACACCACAAATTTCATCATTATCTTATTTATTTCAAACACTAAAAATTGACTTTAATATATGTGGTGTCAAATTCAAGGCGTTGTTCAAATAACAGTGAAATATTATCATAAAGTACATGTGACATAGTAAAATTTCTGGGCTTTATTTTAGGAAGACTGATTTGCAATTATGGACTCATAATTTGATATTTGATGAATGAAATATTAGGAGATTATAGGGATTTTGAAAATTTTCTTTGATTATAACCCACAGAAGTAAAAGTGTTAGTTCACTACTTAGGTTAACTCAAGATTTATTTAGAATAAAGAAACACAGATGGTAAAATAAAAGGGCAAGAGTCAGGTATATGTCCCTGTAAGCAACAAGAAAAAGGAAAAAAAAAAAGAGAGAAAATGATTTCTATATTTTTAGGAAAAACAGCCAAATCAAGCATGGAATATGATTTGTGAAAATGAGTATGAATATAGTTCTACTTATGAGTATCCAAGGATAAACAAGACCATTGCTGTGACTTTTATAGTGTCATCAGGAAAACTTTTTGAAATAAAACTTTTGAAAGTATGCCCTGAGGTTAAATAATGAGATTCAATATATTTATATTATATACAACAAATTAATATTTATTTTATCTTCAGGTTATACATACATTAAATCAGATATGACATACATGAATATGCTGTTTCATTTCGAGCAGAGCACTCTGCCTCGGTCAGAAGAGAATAGGGCGCTTGTACCAATGCCCTGTCCCACAGGAACACTAAATATTCCTTCCCCTTTGCCTCTTGGCACTGGATTACCAAGAAAAACACAACACAGTCAAGCACTGGCTTGAACAATGCTTTACCACATAGAGAAGAGACAGAGCAAGATCAGCTTTAGTACTATAGTATGCTTAGGTCCACCATGACTGGGTCTGTCCCAGTGAACGCTGCAGGGAAGTTTTCCTACTCGCAGTCCACTCCCCACAGAGGATCATGTAACAGCGAGGCTGGCCAGGTGCTGTGCGATGCACAGGCTTCCTGCAGAGACAAAGGAGCATTCACTGAGCCCGACAGAGGAGAGAGGTTTCCACCAAGGTGATAAGCCTGGCCACAGGCTATGCTTTAGCTATTAGTAAGGAAGTGTTGCAAACCCATTCACGACCTATTCATCCTACATGGCTGAGTGGGAGCTGAGAAACTGCACACACAAGACTCCATTCCCCAACATTTTGTACATAAATAGAAAACTAATGAGTGGTACACCAAGGTTGAAATCAATAGCTAATAGTTGGAATTAACAGTCTGTTTCTACATAGTTTGTAATTGTGTGATCATGTCATATCATGGTGATAAATATATTCTCTATTGTCTCCTAGAATTTTATCTTTTAGATTTATATTCAAAGGCTTAATTCACCTAGAATATATTTTTCTGATTGGTGTGAATTTGGAATTCAATTTAATTTTTTTCATGTGGACAGCCAATTAGCCTACCTTTATTTAATGGGAAGTCCATCTTTTCCTTTACTGACTTACAGTATCTCCTTCTATGTATCAAGATTCCATATATGCCTATTTTTTCCTGTTTTCTGTATGACATTCCGTATATAAGTTTATGTATGTAAGTAATAACACTACCGTCTAAATGGAATAAGTTTTTATATTTAGTAGTGTAAATTGGACATTTGTCCATGTATATTTTAGAATAAGTTTGTCAAGTTCAATGGCACACACTAATGGAATTTTCACTGAGGTCATCTTGAATCTTAGATCGGTTTGTTGATACTTCATATCATTGTAATATTTATTAATTAAGCAAAATTATACTGTATATTTTCCCATTTATTTAAATATTCTTTAATATCTTTCCTTAAAACATTTTAGTTGTTCCATAAAGGTGATGTGTATCTTTCTTAAAAAATTATGTCTATGTCTATGTACTTACTAATTTTTATTATTGTCATAACTGGTTTTATCAATATTTTTGCTAATGTTATAAATATTTTTAAAAGGTGGTTTTTAAAAAATTCATCAATATTGCTGTGCTATTATTTTACCTAAGTGTTAATTTATCATATTGTTCATAGGTTCTTTTGGCTTTCAATTTTTTTAAATGTTAACAGTACATAAAATATTTTTATACATACATATTTCTACTTTACAAAAATATTAATATCTTACTTTTTATTTCCTTTAGTGTTTCTCAAGTATATCTAAACCAATCTTCCTATTAAAAAACTTTCATTATACTTAAAGAAAATGCATACTTAATACAACCTTATTGCATTTATTATTTAAAAGTTAAATTCAATATCTTACTTCTATATGAAAAAAGAAATATAGGGAAATTATATGTAATAATAAATGCACTTAATTTACTATATAAATTCTCAGGCAAGATACAGTGGAAAACCTAATCAATTATTAAGAAGCTGCCCCTGAGCGTGTGAATCCAATGGCAAAATATGACAGCTCAAATCATCAATAGATACGAGTATTTGGTATTAGTGATTTAAATATAAAAACTTGATGATTCTTGGTGATTTGATAGTCTGAAACTATGTCAGGATAACATTCAAACATGAAAAATTATAAACTTTCCTCCGTTTACATCGTGTTGCAATTTAGATTTGTTTAAGTAATACACACTTCTGTGTGTGTGTGTGTGTGTGTGTTGGTCACTGACATGAAAGTTCATTGTAGGTAGTACTATTTAAAAGTGGGCCATTTTGCTAAATCAATGGTTGGTGGGGCATTTTTTTTATTTCATTATTATCAACACTATTACAGATGTCCCCATTCTATCCATTTGCCCACCTGCACCCAGCCCCTGGCCCCCCTTCTCTCTGGCTGTCACCACACTGTTGTCTGTGTCCATGGGTTACGCATGTATGTTCTTTGGCTGGGAGAACATTCTCAAGCCATGCTTTCATACACATTATAGGACATCTATCATCCTTTGTTCTTTCCACTAAATTCTAATAGCTCCTCCCTATTATTTAATAACAAAAAATGTGCTCCCAAAAATTCTCAAAGAGCAACTCTCTCTAGGAATCACTACTGCCCCTTTTGGAAGCAGTCACAGTGCTCGGCAACTGGGATGTGGATGCCCTTCATGGAAAAGGGATCTGGGTGCTGCTGAAACAGAGCCTACTACCAATATTTACTTCATAAATCCAAACACAGGGAGACCAAGTTGACCTCTTAGCAATCTTGTATTAAAATATAAATAAAACAGGATTTGTTACCTTATTCTGTAAGTCTGTGAGATAAATAGAAAGCCTGAGACATTTCCACCAGAATTCCTCATAAAAAGGATACTGAAATATATGGGACTGTGGTTTTTCGTATTATCAGCACAGTAAGTGCAGCGATGCACTGTGGAGGAATCTTCTTATATCTCTACTCAGTTCAAATTGATAGTATTCCACCAAAATTCAAATCAGGGAAAGAAAACTTATGAGAAGACTAAAGAATATTGCATGAGTAACACTTAATAGTTTAAGTTCATCCAAGGGTGTCATCTAACATATTAAGATAAAAATGGAATTCTTAAAAAAAAAGGCAAGATAAGGATGAGTGCATATATTGAGGCAGTTCTCTATGAATGGGATTTATTTATTTATATTTTTCATCTAGGCAAAATAAAAGATAGGGCAGCTGAGAAATTATATTCTCCTGAAAAAGACTGGGATTATTATTATTCTGAGTTGTAAACTGAAAGTATAATAATAAATAACTGAAAACTGGTTCAGTTACAGTTTTTTCTCTTAGAAAAAATTTTAGAAGTCAATCTCTGAAGCCACAGTGATCAGCATAATTTACTTGTTAAATTAAATTATGATGTGCCTGTAGCAGATAAATTTATAGAGGTATTCCTATGTTAAATACAAAATCATTTTATGTTATGGTTATAAGTTCAACCAATTTTGAAGTAATCTCTGGAGCATAGATTCACGCCTTTAGAGTGTCCTACCTATTACTGCTCCTAAATCATTTTAGTTTTCTTTTAACCTTCCTCTGCACAAGCAATCTGTAGACTCTAGGAAATGAGATTCATTTTTTCTCCTTTCGACATACTATGTAGGCGCACAGAGCCATATCATTATATCTAGAATGACCAGGTTTTCTCTGAGAATAATAATTCAAGATGTTATTTGAAGAACTAAAGAAAATGCTGATGAATTTTCACATGCTCATATTTTATTTCCTTGCTGTGAAAATATATAAAACAGGTCTACTCCAGCTCCATAGTTTATCCCATAGAACAGATTCACTAAAAGATGCTGCAAAAATAATACTAAGTTATTCACTTTAAAGCTGATTGGCCATGATTGCAAGAAATGTTAATCAAGCCTCCATAGAGGAATACATAGACAACTGATATCATACAGATACAAATAAATGTACACAAAACATGAGAGAGAAGGACAAAATGTGCCCTAGTATTCAGTACTCCAAAAACTAAAATTCCCTGATTCATTCATTAGAATTCTTTTTGTAGCTAAAATTGTCAAGGCACATTGAGTACCATGTTATGTTAGGTGTTTTGTTAATAATTGCCTTTTAAAAATGGTTGAAGTTATCTATTACTACTAAATATAATTTCCTATAATAAATTCTATAATCTTTTGAAATTCAATCTCAGCATCTCTTATTGAGAGACTCTAACAATCATACTTAAAAAGGCTGCCATATAACATGTATGTTTTCTTTCTTCGCAATTTTTTTATTGTGGTTCAAGTACAGTTGCCTCCATTTTCCCACCACCACTTTCCCCTGCCCCACTCATGCCCACCTCCCACCCTCCATCCTTCCCCACTTTGGCTTTGTCCACGGGTCCTTTATACATGTCTCTTTATGTAACATGTGCATTTTATGATTGATAACAAAACATGAGCATAACTTTAGTTATTGCATGTAATGTTGTTTTCTGTGTAAAACACTTATTGAAATGAATAGTCCCTATTTAGTATTTTAAAGTATAAGTTGGATCATTCATCTGTTGAAAACAATTGCCAGAATGACTGTGAAAATGAACTAGAGCTTGGACTTCCTAGGATGGAATTGAGATCCCTGCACATCAAACCACTGCTTCCAGCAACTATTCTCTTCCCCTTTGTAAAGGCTCTTTATTCCTCTTCTCTACCCTGACCTCAGTGGATCAATTCTTGATCCCCCAAACTGTCTGAATTTTCTCATCTCCATGTCTTTGCTCAATTCATTCTAATTTAATGACCCAAACAAATAAACTCCTATTTTATATAAGATCCTAAAGGAAGAAATTCCAGACCACCCAGTAACCAGGGTCCATTAGAGATACAAGTAAGCAGAAAACTGCAATTGCCATTAGAGTTAAGAAGTGTGCTTAGGGTAACATGTAAACAAGTGTATCATATTTAAGGACAAAGACTACCCTCATCCTCAATGGGAGCTACATTAAGGCTAATGAATCTGCAATGTCAAACTTACTTTAGAAAGAGCTTCCTAGCACTTGCAGTTTTATGCAAGCTGCTTTTGAAGTTGAGTAAAAATCTTGGTAATAAATAATGAGCAAAAGGTCATTCCAAACAGAAGATGAAGCTGAGAGTAGATGATGGCATCTCTGGGAAACTACAAGTTGTTTGGTATTTCTGGGGGAAAGTGAGGGTGAGGGGAAGAAGAGCAAGTTATGGGAGATGGGGCTGGAGAGAAACTGAGTCCTGTTGGAGATAAATCTCTTTGTGACTTACTAAGGTGCTTTATTTACTTGTTTGTTTGTTTGTTTGTTTGTTTGTTTGTTTGTTAGAGAGAAAGGTAGGGAAGGAGAAAGAGAAAGGAGAAGAACATTGATGTGAGAGAACTCCCCAATCCAGCAGAAATCCGTGACACGAAAATCCGTGACACAAATCATACCAGCCAACCAGTGACCTTTCACTTTGCAGAACATGCTTAACCAAACAAAGCCACAGCAGTCAGGGCTAAAGTGTTTTTATTCTACTTTGAACCAGTGGGGAGCATGACTTTATGCTACTTGTCTCCTTGAAAGACGGCTGTCACAGTAACGTGAAGGACAGTTTGGATGGGGTTCAGAATAAACACACTGGTGGTGAAATACAGAGTATTGGAAAGATTTTCCCATTCACTTTTCCATGTCTGGAATATGCTCCATCATTCAGTTCAGTATGTTCTAGTCTTAGCTACCTTTTAACGTGTGATTCAAATGTTACCCCTCTGTAATATCTTCCTAGATCTTTCCTGCATCAAAATAGCATCTCTCCCACCCTGGCTGATGTGACCCAGTTGATTAGAGCATTGTCCCATGAACTGGAAGGCAGCCCAGCCAATTGATATTTCTCTCTCTCATCCTCCCTTCTCCTCCCTCTTAAATCAATAAACATGTCCTTGGGTTAGCAAGCAAATATTGTCTATCTCAATTATTCCCAAACCTCTCTCTCCCTCCCCTTGTCCTTCTCTCCCTTTCTCTCTAATCTTTATTCTAGTTCTTGAATTAGAATTATTTTAAGGCTACCTCTTTGACCAGAATTGAGCATAAAAAGGAAGTAGCCACTCTAATATTTGCAGAACTGAATTTTGTCATTCAATTTATAAAACATGTAGATTAAAATCTGAAAATGTGTTGATATAAAGAGAGGAGAGATTTTGGAAACCATGTAAGTAAAATTGATTGTAAATGCTGTTTATATTGTAACTATTAAGCTTATTTCTCATTACTTTATCAGCTCTGGTGTATACCATTTGGGAAGGAATTTCTTTTTATGTCAAATAATTGTTGATTTTAGAAAATAAATACAAAAACAGTGTCTTTCAACTTAGCACATTAGAAAGAGCATAAACATATCTAAAATAGATTTAGATAAGGATAATTTCTGGTAAATTTATTTTGGTCAGGTATTTAAATTATATTTGCTTCAGATGAGGGGTAAATGTGAATTTTTTTTAATTTTAAAACTACTTTATTATTTTTCAATTACAGTTGTCTGCATTTTCTCCCCTCCCCTGTCCCCACCCCACCCAAATCCACCTCCCTCCCTTGCTTCCACCCTGCCCTTGGTTTTGTCCATGTGTCCTTTATAGTAGTTCCTGAAAACCCTTCTCCCCACAGTCCCCTCTCCCCTCCCCTCTGGCTATTGTTAGATTGTTCTTAATTTCAATGTCTCTAGTTATATTTTGCTTGCTTTTTTTCTTTTATTGATTATGTTCCAGTTAAAGGTGAGATCATATGTTATTTGTCCCTCACCACCTGGCTTATTTCACTTACCATAATGCTCTGCAGTTCCATCCATGCTGTCGCAAAGAGTATAAGCTCCTTCTTTCTCTCTGCTGCATAGAATTCCATTGTGTAAATGTATGATGGTTTCTTAATCCACTCATTTGCTGATGGGTACTTGGGTTGCTTCCAGTACTTGGCTATTGTAAATTGTGCTGCTATGAACATTGTGGTGCATAGGTTCTTTTTGATTGGTGTTTAGGGGACATATCAGTGAATATGTTGCTGTGTGGAATGTCTGAGATTTTCCTACCAATGTTTTCCTCTAGGACTTTTATGGTGTCACGACTTATACTTACATCTTTTATCCATTTTGAATTTATTTTTGTGTATGGTGTAAGTTGGTGCTTGAGATTCATTTTTTCGCATGTAGCTGTCCAGATTTCCCAACACCATTTGTTGAAGAGGCTATTTTTTACTCCTTTTTATGCTGCTGCTCCCTTTTTTGAAAATTAATTGGCCATAGAGACTTGGGCTTATTTCTGGGCTCTCTATTCTGTTCCATTGGGCTGTCTGTCTGTTTTTATGCCAGTACCATGCTGTTTTGATTACAGTAGCCTTGTAATACAGTTTGATATCAGGTATTGTGATCCCTCCTACTTTGTTCATCTTTCTAAAAATTGCAGCAGGTATTCGAGGTCGTTTATGGTTCCATATAAATTTTTGAAGTGTTTGTTCTATATCTGTGAAATATGCCATTGGTACTTTGATAGGGGATGCATTGAATCTATAAATTGCTTTGGGGAGTATGGACATTTTGATGATGTTGATTCTTCCGATCCATGAACATGGTATATATTTCCATTTGTTTGTGTCTTCCATGATTTCTTTCTTCAGTGTTGTGTAGTTTTCTGAGTACAGGTCTTTTACCTCCTTGGTGAGGTTTATTCCTAGGTATTTTGTTGTTGTTGTTGCTGCTATATCAAATGAGATTTTTTTCCTGATTTCTGCTTCTGATGTTTCACTGTTGGTATACAAAAATGCCTTTGATTTCTGGATATTGACTTTATATCCCACTGTTTTGCCAAATTCATTTACTAAGTCGAGTAGTTTTTTGGCAGAGTCTATCAGATTTTCTATGTATACTATCATGTCATCTGCAAACAATGACAGTTTTGTTTTCTTGTTTCTAATTTGGATGCCTTTTATTCCTTTTCTTGTCCGATTACTGTAGCTAAAACTTCCAATACTATGTTGAATAGAAGTGATAGTGGACAACCTTGTCTTGTTTCTGATCTTAGTGGGAAAGATTTTAGTTTTTGCCCATTGAGTATGATGTTGGCTGTAGGTCTCTCATATATGGCCTTTATTATGTTGAGGAATGCTCCCTCTATTCCCACTTTGCAGAGTGTTTTTATCATAATTGGGTGCTGCACCTTATCAAATGCTTTTTTCTGCATTTATTGATATGATCATGTGATTTTTGTCTTTGCTTTTGTTTATGCGATGTATTACATTTATTGATTTGTGAATATTGTACCATCCTTACATCCCTGGGATGAATCCCACTTGGTCATGGTGTATGATATTTTTAATGTATTGCTGGATATGGTTTGCCAATATTTTGTTGAGGATTTTAGCGTCAATGTTCATCAGCGGTATTGCCCTGAAGTTTTCTTCCTTTGTTGTGTCTTCATCTGGTTTTGGGATTAGGATGATGCTGGTTTCATAAAAAAGAGTTTGGGAGTCTTCCATCATTTTGGATTTTTTGGAATAGTCTGTGAAGGATAGCGGTTAGCTCTTCCTTAAATGCTTTGTAGAATCCTCCTGTGAAACCATTCAGTCCAGGGCTTTTGTGTGTTGGGAGGTTTTTGATTACTGCTTCAATTTCATCTGCTGTTATTAGTCGGTTCAGGCTTCCTGCTTCTTCTTCATTGAGTTTTTGAAGATTATATTTGTCTAGAAATTTGTCCATTTCACCTAGGTTTTCAAATTTCTTGGCATACAGTTCTTTGTGGTAGTTTCTTATAATCCTTTGTATTTCTGTGGTATCAGTTGTAATCTCTCCTCTTTCATTTCTGATTGTGTTTATTTGGGTCCTCTCTCTTTTTCTCTTGATAAACCTGCTTAAAGGCTTGTTGATTTAGTTTATCTTTTCAAAGAACCAGCTCCTGGATTCATCGATCCTTAGAATTGTGCTTTTAGTCTCTATGTCATTTAATTCTGCTCTGATCTTGGTTATTTCCTTTCTTCTACTTGCTCTGGGCTGCCTTTGTTGTTGTTCCTTGAGTTCTTATAGGCGTCGGGTTAGGTTGTTTGTTTGAAATGTTTATATCTTTTTAAGGTAGGCCTGTATCACTATGAACTTCCCCCTGTGGGAAAAGAAGAGGGAAAAAAAAAAGAGAGAAGGAAGGAAAGGAAAAGGAATAAAAAGAAAAAAAAATTGAATTAAAAAAATAAAAGAAGGAAGGATCAAGGAATAATAAAGGAAAGGTAGGAAGAAGGAATAAAAAAAAAGAAAGATGGACAGAAAGGAAGAAGGAATTTAAAAAAAAAAAAAAAAAAAAAAAGCCTTCTGCTGACTTTAAACCAGTCAGGCCTATTCTGGTCTTCCTGGTTGCATCAGGCTTGGAAGGTATTGGTTTCACTTTTCTCCCTTCCTGAGACACACTCTTCACTGTTGTCCAGGCTCCAGCCCCCAGCCCAGTTCCTAGGTGCCCTTCTGCACCCAGCCTAGGCCTGTAGTCCACCAGTTGTGCTGTCCTTGAGGTGCACCAATTAAGGGCAACTCACACACCGCCTTCTTGCTCTTTGCTGGCTTAGATGCTAGGGACTCTCAGTGTCCCTTCTGGGTAGTTTAGCCCCACACTCAGTCAAGTCTTTCCTCAGACTGCAGCTCCCTTCTGGGGGGCACTTCCGCCTATCTCCTACCGAACCAGTGAACCCTGCAGGGCTCTGGGCACAGGGGCTAGGTGAGAGCTCCACAGACTTATGTACACAACTCTCGGTGCTTCTGGAGTGAGTGCAGGCAGGCCACCACCAGGCTGCAGATCACAGGGTATGCACAGACCCCAATTCCCCTGGATTGGGCTTGGGCAAGCCGCCACCGGGTTGGGGGCCACCGGTTGCACACCATTCCTGGTTCTTGTGGAGTGCGCATGGGCGGGCCACCCTGGGCCGTCAATCACCAGGTGCACACTGACCCCGGTACTTTGCGGGGCAGGGGCGTAGGAGGCCGATGGCTTCTGCAGAGAATTCCCCTAACAGCTGCAGAGTGCCTCTTTTTTGTTTTTCTATTTTTCTTTTTGAAAAATTCTTCTTATTTAAGTCTGCCAGTCCAAACAAGCACCTGGCCTCTCACACAGCCCAGCCTGGCTCTCTTCCAAGAATCTGGCAGCAGACCCTGCGGGCATCAGGCCCAAGGCTGCCGCCCACCCTGGTACCCACACTGGTTCTGGGGACCTTATTGTCTCAAAGCACTCTCCTTACCATCTGATCATTAAATGTCCCCTATAATTTTGGTCTCGAATCTTCATATATGCTGGAATACCGTTGGCTGTTCGCTCTGTTCCTCAGAAGATTGGCTAGGTGTTTCACCAGTGGTCAGGGGAAGTGGACTCTGTTCCCACTTAACTCACAGCCATCTTCCCTCTCTGAATTTTATACTAAAACTAGATTCTCCACAAAAGGCTGCCTTGCTCTGACTCATTTTTCCTTAAAATTAAGGGGGGAATAATAATTAGAGTTTATTGACAAGCTAATTATCAATTTTCATATTCTGAGTACCAAATCTGCCCTCTCTTTGTAAAATAGGATTATATCTTTACACAAACATCCTAGACATATAGTTCTAAATTATAGTATGTTTCATAATTAGAAGTAATTAGTATTTATGAAATGTTATTTTACAAACATAGCTAACCTGAACAACATACTTAACTTTTTTCTCAAAACCATTTCAAAAACACAAAATACAGATTTTTTTCCTATCATCCAGCTAAATCTTAACACCCTGGTGGTGTAGGTGTTGAATATTGGAGATTTTCCCATTCATTCTCCTGTATCTTCTTTCAGTTCAGTCTATTGGAGGCCTGGCTATTTTAGTGATCCTTCAGGTTTCTAAGCTCCCTGAGATTGCAATAACTTAATAAGTGAAACGAATCAATGCTTAAAGTTAACAATTTTGTAGCCATTTAGAATATCAAGAAAGAACTGGCAGGTATCACTGCAGTTTGCCAGACCTATGAATCACTTTGAGCTACTTACCATTTACTCAAGCAGCAAACATGAGAGCCAAGGCTCTTTGGAAAGAAAGAAGGAGGAAGGAAGGAAGAAGGGAGAGAAGGAGGAAGGAAGGAAGGAAAGAAGGAAGGAAGGAAGGAGAGGAGGGAGGAAGGAAGGAAGGTAGGGAAGAAGGAAGAAAAGAAGGAAGGAAGGGGAATTTACTCTATGTCCAGACAAACTTGCTATTCAGATTAACTTGGGCAGTATTAACTGGTTGTTGATCCCTGACTTGCACTTATCTTGGTCTTTTTCATTTGGTCCTGCTCTCCTGGTGTGGTTGAATAAAGCTGATGGCCATTTTTCTGTATTGTTTATACAGATAAATATGCTTTTCATTGATTTTCAATACTGTGATCTCATCTTGACTTCTATTAGCACTGACTATTTTGAAAGGGACAGTCTAGTCCAGTATTATGATTTAAGGATTATTTATGACATGTAGATTAAGCACTATAATACACATTTTAAATACACAAAATTAATTTTTTTAAACTAAAACAAAATCAAGAATTCAGAATGAGAAAGCTCAGAGATTTACCAAACCAGAGTAGAACAAACACATGAAACCAAGATGCATTATTTGAGGGGAAAATAATATAAACACTCTAAAAATCATGTTAAGGGCATGAGATAAAGTTTTAAATTTTTAAAGCTAATTTTATAGCCTCAAAAGCTATAAGCATCTTTTTATAGCTACCCTCACTTTTCACAATGCTTCCTTTGATACCAGGAAGCTCAGCCTGAAGTTTTTGGAATGATCAAAATTAAGAACATGATCTTCATTTTTGTTGGCCCAGATATGTGCTTTAACACTTCAAACACTCTTTTAAAATATCTCACACTGTATCAAAAATAACTTTCCTTAGCCACAGAGAAATCCGAGAGCTCTGTCAGTCAGTAAGCCCATATGAAAGTGAGAAAGAAATGTGCTGCTTAGTTTACATGACAACCTACACATCAAAACAAAATAAATAAATAGCATCAAGTCAACTAAGTCTTCTTTTTCTGTGGGAATAAACATTGAATATAAATACTTTGAAGTGGAAGACTTAAGACACTGCAAATATCTGTGTTGAAAGATGATTAAAAATAAAATCCATGTTAAAAGGAAATTATAAATTTTAATATAGAATTTTAATGTCACTGAAAAAATTAAAATTAAACATGGTACAGATTGGTAGAAAAACATAAAAGGCTTTGTTCACCATTGTAGAAAACCAAACATTGCTGTGGAAAAATGATATAGGCTTCTAAATGCAGACTAACCACGTGTGATTTGTTTTGTTTCATATAATACTTTTAAATGATATTTTATTCATTAGAAAGTATTATTAAATTTTAGTTCAAATAAAACTAGGATCGATAAGATTCAAATACATGTAGCTTTTTTTTTTTTTCCAGAAGAGTTACTATTCTTTTTTAGCAAGGGTCCAAAATTTTCCAGGAATATGGAGCTACTAACTTTAACACAGGTGATTTTAATTCACCACGTGATTCTGATTCTCACAATGATTTCTTCATGTCTTTAGACTTCAAACTTTAGGATTAATGGACTTTTTAAAAGAATTATCTAAAGGAAGAATCTCCTCCCCTCAGTGAAAGAAATAAGCTCAGAAAAATCAGTACAAGTTATTTCAGCGATGGCTCAGTTATCTTCCATTCACTCTGCTCATGGCCTGCTTAGGAGCTACCAGAGGAAGGATGATCCTCTGAAACAGATTTAACAGGAAGTTTGCTCAAATTAAGAGGATACTCACAATGTCAGAAAGCCTGCATTTTATGAATGCCTTAAGTTGCTCTCAACCAAATTCCTTTATTCAATTTGATCAATATTTTACAGAACTTGAATTTTGGTTGCTCCTTGTAGAAACTCAGTTGTGTTGTTGGTGACTATAATCCTGTGCATACATGATCATTCATGCATGGCCTCAGTCACTATAATAATTGCTCTCTGTTACCTAGGAAAAAGAGAAGTATGAACTGGAAGAAGAGTGTGCCCCCTCCTCTGGTAGGCTCCACATTAATAGAAGGCAGTTTAGATTTTCAGAGGAAAAAGCTATGTAGAAAGTAAAATCTCAGATATACACAGCAATATTTTCACCAATATGACCCCTAGAGCAAGGGACATAAAGGAAATAATAAACAAATGGGACCTCATCAAAATAAAAAGCTTCTGCATGGCTAAAGAAAACAACATTAAAGGGAAAAGAGAACCAACTATATGGGAAAATATATTTACCAATGATACCAGGGTTTGATCTCCAAATATATAAAGAACTCAGATGACTCAACACCAGGAAGACAAACAACCCAGTTAAAAAATGGGCACAAGATCTAAATAGATACTTCTTTCTCTAAGGAGGACATACAGAGAGCCCAGAGACATATGAAAAGATGCTCAGCATCACTAGCCATCAGAGAGATGCAACGAGATACCACTACAATTAAAACTACAACGAGATACCACTTCACACTGGTCAGAATGGCCATCATAAACAAATCAACAAACAAGTGTTGGAGAGGATGTGGAGAAAAGGGAACCCTAGTGCACTGTTGGTGGAATGCAGACTGGTGCAGCCACTGTGGAAAGCAGTGTGGAGTTTCCTCAGAAAACTAAAAATGGAACTGCCTTTTGACCCAGCAATTCCACTGCTGGGATTACATCCTAAGAATCCCAAAACACCAATCCAAGGGAACCTATGGACCCCAATGTTCATAGCAGCACAATTCACAATAGCCAAGTGCTGGAAGCAACCTAAGTGCCCATCAGTAAAAGCATGGGTCAAAAATCTATGGTACATTTACACAATGGAATACTACACAGAGGAAAGAAAGAAGGAGCTCCTACGCTTTGCAACATCATGGATGGAACTGGAAAGTATTATGCTAAGTGAAATAAGCCAGGCAGTGAGGAACAAATACCATATGATCTCACCTTTAACTGGAACCTAATCAACAAAACAAGCAAGCAAAATGCAACCAGAGACATTGAAATTAAGAACAAACTGACAGTAACCAGAGGGGAGGTGGGAGGGGATAATGGCAGGGAAGAGTGGAAGAGTTTTCAGAAACAACTATAAAGGACACATGGACAAAACCAAGGGGATTGGAAGAAGGGGAGGAAGGTGAGGGTGGCTGGAGTGGGGGAGAGTGGTGGGTGGTAAATACAGACAACTGTACTTGAACACCAATAAAATAATTTAAAAAAAGAAAAATGGTATTGAAATATTCTTTTAATTGTTAATTAAAAACATTTACTCTAATTGTTTTTATTGTCCCTAGCTTTCATTTTTGGAATATGACTAACTCTTAGGCAACAACTTTGGAGTTAATATCAAGGGTAGAGCTTTTCAGTATTTAAAAGCCCATAATAATATATAGCCTACATAAATTATACATGTGTTGGTAATATTTAATCAACCAGGATGCCATTAATGACCTCTGGGAAAAAATAAATGTGTTAGCATTGACTTGAAAGAAAACCAGCATGGGTCATTACTCAGTGACCGTAAGCAGAAATTAGTGGGCAGTGAACATGCATTTTGCAAGCAGACATTAAGACAAGTGTGTGCTCTTTCTCCCTCTGTTCCGACTATGATTAGACTATGATTAGACCTTGTAAAGGTCATTAGGAAGCACCAGATAATTCTGTATGATAGAATTAAGTAGCTCAAAATAGTCCTGTTTTTTTTTTAATGTCAACTATATTATGTCCTAACATTAAGTGCATCAATATTAGGACTGTGCACTAAAGATGTGAAATATTATTTTTCAAAGTAGAAACCTATTTAAGAAGATAGTTTAATCTTCATTTATGTATGAAATCTCTATGAGTAGTTCAATGTTCTTAAGTTTATTCTCTACACTTTTAACCATGTGTCCCCACCTATTTTACAAAGAACACATCAAAACATTTATATAGCATTCAGGAGTACACATCACAGAATTTGCACTATCTATATGCAGTTTGTGTTTTTTTTTTCTTTTGTAAAAAATAACCTTATATATTTTTTGATATTTTAAGATAAAACACGAAACATTAGAGAAATTTAAAAATAAAATTTTATAAAACTGTACAAATAAAATCATGTTATATTTTACAAAACCAGCTTGCTTTTGTAAATAGAATATTTTAATGAGTTTTACATCTTTAAAATGGCTAAAAGGAATTGCAAATATAGAGCTTTTAATAATGATCTTTCAAAGTAATAACAGTCTCCATGAGCAAATTAGGAAAATGCTTATCATTTCTTTTCCATTTAGCAAAAAGGACTTTTATACTTTTAACAAGCATCCACATAATTTGATCTCCTTAAATGATACTTCATGTGACTACTTTAAAAAATTATTGTCATTTTTCTATTGTCATTTATTCCCTTTATACTCTCTTCCCCCTTGCAATCACCACACTGTTGTCCATGAGTCCTTTTGCCTTTGCGCCTGATCCTTCCGCCCACTAACCCCACCGCCAAGAGCTGTCAGCCTGCTCTCTATGAGTCTGCCTCTATTTTGCTTGCTGATCAGTTTGTTCATCGGATTCCACATGTGAGTGAAATCATATGGTATTTGTCTTGCTCTGACTGGCCTGTTTCACTTAGCATAGTGTTCTCCAGGTCCATCCATACTGTCCCAAAGGGTAAGATTTTCTTTTTGGTAGCCGAGTAGTGTTCCATTGTGTAAATATCCCATACTTGTTTTATCCACTCATCTACTGATGGACACTTGGGCTGCTCACAAATCTTGGTGATTGTAAATAATGCTGCAATGAACATGGGGTGCTTATGCTCTTTGGCGTTAGTGTTTCACATTTCTTCAGATGAATTCCCAGAAGTGAAATTGCTGCATCATAAGGCAGTTCCATTTTTAATTTTTTGAGGTATCTCCATACTGTTTCCCAAAATGGCTTCGCCAATCTGCATTCCCACCAGCAGTGCAAAGGTTTTCCCCTTTCTACACATCCTCGCCCGCACTTGTTGTTTGTTCATTTATTGATGGTGGCCATTCTGACTGGTGTGAGGTGATATCTCATCAATTGTGATTATTTTCTTTATATGTAAGAACCCTTTCATTTCCTTCTTGACAACAACATTAAAATTAAAATTTGAAATCAAAGTTTGATTTATAATACTAAAGGATTTTTAATTCAATCACATTTTTGATACCAGATATTGCCAAAAAATGAAGTTACAGCATATCATAATATTTTAAGATTCAATAAATTTATTTAGTATTTATAGCAGATGAACTCTTTTACCCTCATTTTCCATTTTTTTAACTTGATACCATAAAATTTAATTGCACATGGTTATGCATTTTACATGCCTACTGCAAATATTTAATTAACTTTTTGTGATGCTGAAAATATCTAAATGCCCTTTTTTTATAGACAAGAGCTATCCTTAAAATTTTCTCTTTCAAGTTTTCTGCTTATAATCCCTTAATAAAGCTATTTCTTTGACAATCATTACACTTTGGTGTGAATCAGCAAAATGTTTTCTGGTTTCATTTCATCATATCATATTCAAAACAGAAATGAGTGGGGAAGTCTGGATAGCATTAAATGAACTACTTTGATGTTATTATTTAATGTGGAATTCAGATAGACAAAATTTTTATATGCAAGAGTTCCTCTGAGGATAAAACAAGATATTTATTTGAATGTCAGCATTTCTATCAATATCTAATTTATTAAATTTCTACAATAATCTATAATCTATATACAGGGTCCAGCAGAAGTAACGCCTGCTCAAGTGTGATTGATAGTGTAATAATTTGGGTGTAGTAATTCATAGTTTTAATTTGAACATTTCACCTAAAATGTTCTATGGTGTGCTTGCGTGTGATCTTATGTTTCAAAATCACACACTTATGATTTTGTAATAAAAGGGGCGTTATTTGTGCCAGAACCAGTATTTCAGCATGTTCGTTTATCACTTTGAATATTTCATCACTGATATTTTCATTTTGCTACTCCCTTGAAGAATAAATCATGTAATGCTAAACTTACATTCTGACTAGAGCTATTAACTAAGTACATTTATTAATATATACATGCATCAGTACACAGTGAAAGTTTACTTTTCCAAGTCAAAAATTAAATTGTCATCTTACATATTGTTATTTCATCTATTAAGAGCGTTAATCAAGCCCTGGTCAGAGTGGCTCACTTGGTTTGAGCGCGGTTCCCTGCACCGAAGTCTTGCTGGCTTCATCTGCTGTCAGGGTGCCTGCAGGAAGCAACAGTCGATGTTTCTCTCTCATATCGATGTTTCCCTCCCTCTCTCTCTCCCTCCTTTCACCTCCTCTGAAATCAATAAGCAGGTCCTTGGGTAAGGATATTTAAAAAAAGAAAAAGAAGAAGAGCAAGAATGTTATTCAAGTGCGGCACCTTTTCTTCTAGCTCGTCCTTAGTCCCAAACAGTGCAGACTGGGAAAATGTGTAAGTCTGTAATGGTGTGACACATTTGGCTTCCATTATAAATTGTCAGAATTTGTAACATGTAGTGCATGAACAGGTCCTGTTGGAACTCGCTCAAAGAAGATTCAGACATTTTAAGTTCCATGATGTAATTTTTTTCCTGCAGGGCATTTTGCTGTGAGATACCTCAATGGTGTTTTAGCTTCATTGCATCATTTGCTATTTTCTATATGTTCTTACAAGTTAAATATTTATGCTAAGTAATAGAAGAAATATTAAAGTACAAAGTCTCAGTTATACAACCCGAATGAGCCCTAGAAATCTACTGTACAACCTAATGCTTTCAGATAACAGTACTGTATTATAAACTTAAGATTTTGCTGCAAGGGCAGATCTTATGTTAGCTCTCTCACACACGCATACACACAATAACAATAATTAAAGTGGGTGGGTGAAAGCTTTTAGGCATGATGTGTTTATGGTATAGGTGTGGTGATGATTTCACAGGTGTATGCTTATCTGCAAACTCGTTAAGTTGTATGTATTAAATCTGCACATAAGCACAGCTTTTTTGTATGTCAGTCGTATCTCACTAAAGTGGTTTAAAAACAGATGAAACATTTGTGCAAATAAATGCGTATGTGATGCAATCCTTATTACATTGCCTAATAAATGTTTTGTTTTCTTCTCTCAGTATCTTATCTTATCTTCTGAGTCTGTTGAATTTCTATCTCTAATTCTTTTATTTAAGAAGTCTGAATAACTGTGGGATCATAGTCAAGGTTCAGCCAAGAAAAGAGGAAGTACTTGTGTTATTTCATAGAGAAAGGGACTTAATGGGTGGGGTACAGTTCTCACAAACTTGCTGGGAGAGTGGAGCCATGAAAATCCGGGGACCCCCTGGATAACTGGAACCAAACTCACCCTGGAGCTGTGATTAGGAGATTAAGAAACTAATGCTGCAGCCTCCAGAGCTGCCTCTCATGGCAGGCTGCTGGCAGCCACCCACGGGCATGTGCAGTACAGAAAGCTGCAGAGGTACCTATCCACTCTTGTCTGTGGCACCCACAGCTGCAGAAACCTGACTCGCAACTCGTTTTGCCTTCCGAAGCTCATGCACGTGCATCTACACGGCAGAACCTGTCATCCAGAATCCTAAGTGCAAGGGAATCTGGGAATGTAGCTTGTACCTTTCCAAACTCTGCAAATAGAAACAAGTTGAAACGAAAGTTGAAAGAAGTAACCTAGGAATCTTCTACAGTCCACACCTTTGGCTTTTCAACATCCATTACATTCTTTTACAAATAATTAAACTTGCAAACATTGACTATAACAATTTGAGCTAGGCTAAAATAATATAACTGGCCATATATACATGTTTCCAGTCTCTTCCAAAAAAGGAAATGGAGACACCAAACCCAATTGGTAACTGAGTGCCTGTATTCTATTCAAACTATTCTAGTTCAGTTGCAATCAGAATTTTACATCCTATAATATCTTTTAAAAATTTAGAGAACAAGGAGAGCAGGAAAAATGGAAAAGGGTTAATGTATACAAATAGACAATGGGAGGCTAAAATCAGAAATCTGTTATATACTCTCATTTCTGCAATTGCTCAAAATTGTAATTGGTTTATCCACATCTTGTGTCTTTCTCTTTTCCTTTTCTCCTCAGCCAACACTTCAGCTGTTTGGGGGTTTTTCAAATGGTGAGGTAACCCAAACATTAACTTCTTAGGGATCTAATCACTTGGAAATCATATTTTTTTATAAAATAAACTCTATTTTAATGTAAAATCCTTAAAGGGGCTATCGGCCTTCAAAACTTTGAAGATTTTATTTGCTTATTTGTTTGTTGGTATAGATTGTCTGTATTTCTACAACAAATCCTTAAAATTAAATTATATTAAAATTTTGAAAAATAAACAAATTAAGGAGAATAAAATTAATTAGTCACTTCATTTTACTTAATAATTAAATTTTAGAAAATTTAGAAATCCTAAATTTTATCCATAACTGAAAGATCAACATATTTGAAAATTCAATTTTCTGATGTTTCATGGACTCTAGTATCTTAATTTGTTTCATACATTGTATTTATTTTTATTTGTTTTATAAAATTATAGAATGCTGTAACCCCTAAAATTTAAGGTAATCTATTTTAAAATTGCTTTACACTGACTTTGGCTAATTATGAGCATCAAATGCCAAAAGGAAGTAACAGAAAAAGGAAAGAGAAAAAAATGTAAAAAAAGAAAGAACAGTATAACAGCTCAAAAATTTTACAAAAGCAATTACAGCAAAATCTGGTACATAATAACAACAATAAAATAAATGTACATGTCTTGTATTTAGGAATAAAAATAGGTGCAAATTGAATTTTTTAAAGGGTATATAGTTTGCTAATTGCTTGCAAAAGAGATCTTCCAAGTTTAAAAAAAGTAACAGTGAAGCTAAGAGACATAATTTGTTAAGAAAGCCTAATTAGTACTATCTGGAGCAGTCAGCTGAGAGAGGTGTCTGACCCCCAAATTTATTGTTTTGAATTGCCATAACAACAATATTTATTGGCATGTTGCTTACAAAATTTTCTGGTTCCATGTTTACATAGTTTATTAACTTAGTGCCAGAAGGCTGTTTTGTCACTTGCTGTCAGGAGCTGGCTTGCGTAGCTCAGGCTATTTAACCTTATTTCTTTTACCTCTTCAGGCTGCTGAACTGACCCCTGTCAGTAGCCCTGTAAATTGTAACAGACTTTGCATCTTTTAGGTTCTCCTTCAAAAGTCAAGTTCTCTGTCTCAGACCCTGAGGACTGGGAACAATTTAGAATTTAGCAGAACTAACTTTATAATCTGGTTCAGGAAACCACTTCTTAGGAGATAACCATAAACTTTGTGAACATAGTTTGATTGTGACAGAAAGTTTTAGAATGAACTGGAAACTCCAATTGTAACCTAGGTCTTAACTCACAGGAGAGTATGTATGGTCCTCGAAGCCAATATTAGTATTTCTGGATATTCCTTTGTGGTAATTTGGCATGCACATATTCCTGGTTTCATTTTTAAGTCTGGTGATTGAGATATATATACATTGAAAGTCACTCTTTGTAGTAGTACTTTTCTATGGGTTTTGAACAAAATAGTAATGTGACTATCACCATAATGAAGATATAGATTATTTTTATAACCCCCAAAGTTTCACTCTTGATCCTTTATAGACAAAGCCCTATCACATTTAGATTAGATTTCTGTTCCAATAGTTTGGCCTTTTCTAGAACATTGCCTACATCCAATTTTACTATATGTATCTTTTTCTTTCTGGATTTTTTTTTCATTTACTTTTATGATTTTGAGATTCATCCACGTTGTTGCATGCAGCACTAGTGACTGTTTTCTTTTGCTGATTAGTATCCCATTGGATGGATGCACCATAACTTTCTCATCTGCTCAGCATTGATGAGCAATTGGTTTGTTTCGTGTTTGAAGTGGCTATGAACCGAACTGATATTCACATGCAGCATTTGTGTGGATATGTGTTTTCTTTTCTCTGGGGTAAATACCTAGCACTGGAATATCTGGGTCTAGGGTAAGAGTATGGTTATTGTCATAAGAAATGATGTCATTACTTTAACATACCGGCTTTAATATTTTGCATTTCCTCCAATAATGCATCATAGTTTGTGCTGCTTAAAAACAACAATAGTAATAATAACAATAGTATTGAGTACCTATTCAGCACTTCCCATGTAACAGGCACTGAACTAAGCACTTTGCACTTTGCACATATTTAATTAATTTTTTCTTACTGGGAAGCATAAAGTAGATGCTATTACTATCATCTCCATTTTTAAAGTGAGGAAATCAAAAACCTCAAAAACGTTATGTAACTTATACGAGCTGCCTCAGCCCCCATGTGGTAGAGCTGATATTCAAACCCAGACTGTTTGGCCTTACCGCTGCCTCCCCTAAACACATTGGTACTCAACAGTTACTGGTTAAACAGACATGAGGAATAATGTTTGGTTGGCCATAAGTCTGTTTCATTTCTCCATAAAATAAGATAGAGTTTTCATTTTCACAAATAACTTTATTGATTTGGATATTTTGAGTATGTTGGCTATCTCCTGCGTGGAATAACGTTGGTTATTCTCAATTAATATCTCAATTTGATCTCTATCAACTTCAACTGGTCTGCCCGACCATGGAGCATCGTCCAGCAAGAAATCAGCATGAAACTTTGCGACTCACTTTTGACACATTCCATCAGTCACGGCACCTTCTGCATACACTGCTCAAACCTTTGTTGGGCATTTCAGTGGCATTTTTGCCTTTCTTGAAATAATAAAGCATAATATGCTGATAATGTCATTTATTTCCCTCCATCTTCAATATTAACATGGCTACACAAAAAATCACTAATTTTGATCAGATTTAATGCACTGTGATATGACAGCTGTCACGGTACAATCTAACAAAACTGTTCTGAGTGAAGCTAAAAGCAACTAAGTGTTCCTAGAGCCATCTTATGGGAAAAAAAAAAAAAAGCAGATTTTTGACCAACCCAATAAATAGTTGGCCACCATAAAAAATATATATAATTCTAAGAGTTGCATTCTTAAGGGGGGTGTTGAAAGGCTTCTGAACAGAACATAAACTGAAAAAGTTAGCATTCAAGAACTTGAAAAAATGTCATTAATATGCAGGTACAATATCTATTCATATGTATAAGTTGCCTTAGTTTTCTGTGACCACACAATTCCCATTCAAATAGGAGCTTTTCTTTGCAAACTGATGCAAGGTTTGGATTGACATAATCAGAAATTAAAATAACTTCCATTTGAAGAAAAAGAGAAGTTGAAAGAGACTCCAATACACACCCAAAATTCTAATCTGAGAAATAGAACATGACATATACTTTTTTTTCTATAAATGCAGAAGGATTTAATAGAATAATTTAGGTAGATCTTATGCTTTTATTTGCAGGTTACATAAAACTACTGATGACGATTGAAAGACACTAAGTAGTTTGACAACTATATTGTGCTCAGAATTATTTGGTTTTATATTTTAATTAATTATTTCTGAAAAAAATGTTAAGGCCTTTTTTTTTGTTGTTTCTTTTTTTTTATTTTTTTTTGTTTAATTACAGTTATTTGCATCCTCTCCCCTCCCCCCTCCCTTCCCCTCCCATCCCACCTCCTCCCCCCGCAGCCTCCCTCCTCCCCCTTAGTTCTGTCCATGTGTCCTCTACAGTGATTCCTGAAAACTCTTCTCCCCATTGCCCCCTCCCCCTGTCCCCTGTCTATTGTTAGACTGTTCTTAATTTCAGTGTCTCTGGTTATGTTTTGCTTGCTTTCTGCTTTTGTTGGTTATGATCCGGTTAAAGGTGAGATCATATGGTATTTGTCCCTCACTGCCTGGCTTACTTCACTTAGCATAATGCTCTCCAGTTCCATCCATGCTGTTGCAAAGGGTATAAGCTCCTTCTTCCTC
>PVJI01002692.1:0-27004 GCA_004026765.1 Micronycteris hirsuta | reverse complement strand
AAAGGGGAAAGAGTTGATGGTCACGTTCATGTCAACAGAACCTGGGCTTCTGCATAGTATGCATGTCGGTCGTGCTGAATCACACTATTTAAAAAGGTGTTACATCTTCTCTCTCACTTTAATGTTTTAGTTAAGTATCAATGCAATGTTATTTTTACCCTTATTTTTTTAGTGAAAATTCAGAGTGAAATTTCTAATATGAGCTCATATAACACATTATATGTAGGCTGCATTGCAACAGATTTGGTAACTACTTACCTCTTTATCTCATTCTGGGTACTAAGTAAATGAGGGCAAATAGGGGCCACTCTGCTCAAGTTTCTGTAAATATTTTTTAAGTGATTTTCAAATAGTTGTGAAAAGAAAGTTATTGGAGAACGGCTGAAACTACAATTGACATTAGAATTAAATATATTAGTTATCAGGAAACAAATTAATATAATTAACAATAAGTGAGATAGTGTGGAATCTAGGATTTTATTTCTAAGTTCCTCTTTAGAAAATGATCTCTCAGCCCGGCTGGTGTAGCTCAGTGGATTGAGCACGGGCTGGGAACCAGAGCGTCCCGGTTCGATTCCCAGTCGGGGCACATGCCTGGGTTGCAGGCCAGGTCCCCAGTGAGGGCCATGTGAGAGGCAACCATACATTGCTGTTTCCCTCCCACTCTTTCTCCCTCCCTTCCCCTCTCTGTGAAAATAAATAAATAAAATCTTAAAAAAAAAAAAAAAGAAAAGAAAATGATCTCTCAGTTCTCTTAAGGTAACTGGCATCACCGAGAGTTAGAACTCCTGATATGTCACTGTATCACTTTTTCAGGAGGCTGCAAGTCATTGCTTTATGTAGACTTGATCTAAATAAAACTTTACATCTGCCTGGAATTTTTTTGTGTCTGTTCGTTTGATGCTAACCAAGGAAATTCTGGAGTCTCTAATCAGCATGGGTCTTCTCCAGCTTCTATTTCTGCTACATTGTACTGTCGTGGGGCAAGTTACAAAGAATCTTAAATCAGATAAGAACCTGACCTATGATGACAGTTTCAACACCTGCCCTGGCCCCCAGAGATCAGGAATGTTTTAGCATTTTGTTCTAGTGTCGCATGAACAACACTTATTTATAGTACAGCTTTGCTGGCCTCTTGAATAGACTGATTTTAGTAATTATCATTGAAATGTTTACTGTGTTATCATCAAGGATGTAGTGCTTACTTTCTAACAACTTTCTTTTGAGGACATTTTTATCCAAGTGATTCAGCATAAATGCACATCTTCATAAATGAATAAAATTTCGGGGGTACAGTAGAGTTCAAGCGGAACATAGCTGGAGACTCCTAGGTAGTACTTAGAGTCTCAGGAGCATGCATGTCTCCAGCAGCTGGATTTCTGAACTTCTACTCTTCTTATTCTCAAGATTTATGCTTTCCCAACTTTTCTACTGCTTCCTAAATGACCTCTGAATGCTTATATAACCTCTCTACATTACTTCCTCTCGGTCTCTGTTCTTGTGTTTGCTGCATTGTCTCTTCATATTTTAAATTCACATTTTCCCAAGTTCAAATCTAACTGACCCAGTACATTTGCACAGAACAAATCATCAGCCAACCTGTGCACCGGTGTCCCTTAGATCAAGTCCCTACCACATGTCCAGGGGAAGTTACATAGTATTAAATGTCACTTCTTAATGCAACTCCATCATGGGAAGCACTGTGTTTGGATGTTTTGTACATCTTCATGAAAAGGCAAAGGAGACTTCATATATTAGCTTCACGAGAGCTAAGACTTCCTCATTTGTAGTACACTGTTCAAAGCAGAGTGTGTGACACATTGTGAGCACTCCAATATTTGCTAAATTTGTGAATAAACAGTGACTAACGGAACCCTTGGATTTGCTTAAGGGATTGCCTGTGGATTCAGTGAATAAATGTGTGTGTGATGATATGAGAAAAATCTCAGACTAACACAGTCCAGAGAACAGAGTGCTTCAGTCATTTTCTCCCAGGTGCAAAGAGCGACCAAAAAAACACTCAGAATTTGTTTATAAAATATTGTATATTTATTCTTACATGTTTAAACTTCAGTCACCTTCAAAGTACTCTTCCATTTGATGCAGTACACCTGTCGAGATGTTTTATCCACTGCTCAGAACAGTCTTTGAACGTCTCAGTTTTGATGCCTTTTAGTGCTTCTGCTGTTTGTATTTTCACGTCTTCTACACTGGCTAAATATTTTCTTTTAATGACTTTTTTCATCCAGAGAAACAAACAAACAAGCAAACAAAGTCTCTCAGTGTGAGATGAGGTGAATAGGAGGTTGGGATGGAGGGTCATGCTGTTTTTGGTCAAAAACTGCTAAACACTCAGTATGGTGTAGTCAGGTGCACTCGAAAATCACCCATCATGAAGTGGGCAAACATGTTGAGTCTTCAAAAAAAATTACTGAAGCCAAACACAGCCTCTCCCAACAACACCAGCTGATGCACTGAAACGGACGGATTCCTAGAACACTCACCTAGTGGGGAAGCCTGTACTTTAAAGGCTCCACCCTCCAAAAGGTAGTTCCAGTTTCGGGGGAGTTCACCCCTCATATATCTGATAACATTTTTAAAATTTTATATTGTTATTTAGACTATAAGAGGGTAATAAGAGCAAGAATAGAGACGTCGTTCCCATGCAATGCAGGCTCCGTCTCTTGGGCCACACACAGCCATCTATCGGAAATGCTGCTTGAGGAACAGCTGGAAGAGAAGCACATTCAAGAATGATGTCATTGCCCTGGCTGGTGTAGCTCAGTGGATTGGGCGTGGTCTGGGAACCAAAGGGTCCCGGTTCGATTCCCATTCAGGGCACATGCCTGGGTTGCAGGCTGGGTCCCCAGTGAGGACCATGTGAGAGGCAACCATACATTGCTGTTTCTCTGCCTCTCTTTCTCCCTCCCTTCTCCTCTAAAAATAAAGTAAGAAATCTTAAAAAAAAAAAAAAGAAGAATGTCATTGAAGATGCAGACAAGCCATTGTAATTACAGAAACAAAACTCTTTTAAATCCCTACATTTAGAAAGTCCAAGTGGAGCCCTAATCAAGAAAAAAGAGAAATCTTGTGAATGAAACTGTTCATTCGTATGGGAGGATTATGAAGGAAACATCTTCAGCACTTCTTCATGTCACTCATGTCCATCCCTGTCCTCACTCTTCCCCACAATGCTGCTCACCTGAGGTTCCCATGCACACGTGCCTATGGATCTCAACTATACATCACCTGGAAGTACTCTCACATGCTTCATCAAAATGCTAAATGGTAAATTACTCTGCTTTCTGCTGTTAAGAAAAATAATGAAAATATTACCGGTGTGCCTATTTACAGTCATAAATCTTATGCCCACATACTGCAAGTAAGCCGTACCAGATATTCTATGAGCCAAGCATTCTTAATATGTACATTTCACAGGTGAGAAAAAAAGATGCTCACCTCAGTGGAATGACCTACCCAGATCTCTTCATCTATAAGTGGAATCATTGGATCTGAATGTAGGCCTTATGACACCCTAAATCTGTCTCATGTGATTTCACACATCTTGAAAGAGTGATAACAATTTATCACATCACTACTTCCTACAAATATTTACACTTTAATGTGACGATGGGCAATATTTAACCCAAAGTTTACTTAGTAGTAAAAAAATGAAATATTTCTTTAGGGATGTTATGAGGAGGGGTGTCTTCCCATTTCTCTAAAGGTGAGGCTGACTGGGCCCTGATTATTTGCATTTATTTCCAAACTGCCTCTTAGTCTGCAAATGGGGAAAATTTCTTTGTGCTGAATTTGTAAAAGTCAAACTACTTTTATTATTTAAAAAATGTGTAGATTGGTTCTGTTTGCATTTGGAGGTTTCATTCCATTATAATCCATAAATTCTCTCAAGTAAACACAAGGTATTTTCTCCCAAACAATAGTAGAAATATACTAAATAAATGTATATTGAGAGGTTGATTTCCACCAGAAGATAATATACATTGAGCTCATGGCAGCACAATCCAATGAGACAGAGAAGGTCTTGGCGAGATAGTTCAGTTGGTTAGAGCATCATCCTGATACCCCAAGAGTGCAGGTTGAATCTCTGGTTGGGGCACATACAAGAAGCGACCGATATGTGCACAAATAAATAAAACAACATTCAATGTTTCTCTCTCTCCCTCCCCCCATCCCTCCCTCTCCTTTCCTTTATATCTCACTAAATAAAAGAGGGAGAAGGAAGAATTTTGGGTCAGTGGGGGATTTTATCACAAAAATGAAAGTGAGGAAATCTGAAAAAAACTGATTCTGCTTCAATTTCACCGCTTCACTCACTTGTTTTGTTCTGTTTCAGAATGACAAAAAAAAATAATTTTAAGACAGTTTGGGGACTTTGAGGAAGACCTGTAAAAACCCAACCAAAATGTAATTCCAATACCCAACTTGGATTTAAATAGACCCCTTATTGATCATCAGATTATTATTATTTTTAAACTCATAGAGAAATTTGTTTCCTTTCATTATTTGGTACCCTCTTTAAACAAAGGCATTAATTCAAACATTTTAAGTAAGTGGTAATACTTTATTTTTTTTTTTTTACTTTATTGTTGTTCAATTACAGTTGTCTGCATACTCTCCCCTCCCCTCCCCCTCCAACCCTACCTCCCTTCCCTGCCTCCTTCCCCCACCCTTGGTTCTGTCCTTGTGTCCTCTATAGTGGTTCCTGAAAACCCTTCTCCCCATTGTCCCCTCCCCACTCCCCCCTGGCTATTGTTAGCTTGTTCTTAATTTCAATGTCTTTGGTTAAGTTTTGCTTGCTTTTTGCATTTGTTGATTTAAATAATACTATTCAATGGCACAGTGAGGCAACTGTCCTGAAGATCATTAGCCTAAAATAATTAGTACATCAGTTAAAGTACACAGTGCAGGTTTGGAATTTAAATGTTTATCAAACTCTCTTGGCAAAAAGTTACATGTTATGTCACTAATATATTTTCCAATTCTTTTCATTTGTTAATCAACATAAAGCCAGAAAAAAACTCACTAAACTATTTGACTCTAAAGACATGTACACAATTTTTCTTGCTGGCTAAAATGTGTTTAGTGAATTAAGGGCACTATTGTCTTTTCTACCTACCAAAAACTTACTGGGGGTAATGAAGGCAAACTCAGTGTTAAACCAGAGTGCATTTACTACCAAGATAGTTAATAGGAACATATTTGGACATGAACTCAAATCAAATTCATAATAAAAAAGTTTCATTGGCCCGGCTGGTGTAGCTCAGTGGATTGAGCACGGGCTGGGAACCAGAGGGTCCTGGTTCGATTCCCAGTCGGGGCACGTGCCTGGCTTGCGGGCCAGGTCCCCAGTGAGGGCCATGTGAGAGGCAACCATACATTGTTCTTTCACCCTCCCTTCTCCTCTCTCTGAAAATAAATAAATAAAATCTTTAAAAAAAAAAGTTTCATTGTTGTAGGAAATCAATTATTAATAAAAGGTCAAATAAATGCAGAGATTAAAGCAAAAGAAAGTAAAGCATCACCGTTCTCTGTATTTGTGTGTGAGTGTGTATGTGGTCTTAGGTGCAAGTTTATATATTTCTGCTACAGAATCAACATTGTCTTTTCTATACTGCCTTCATAAGATAAGCTACAAATGCTAGGGTCAAACTTTTATCTATAGTATTTATGTTTCCATTGTTTTCCATTTTGAGAAAAAAGTATCTGAACAATATTCTGCACTTTCAGCCATATAACATTTTTTAAGTTCGGAAGGATGCATAGATCTTTTTATATAGCTTGAAACACAAAATACACAAAGTGGTGTACTGTATTTTCTCCATACAAAGAAGCTTGAAATTTTGGATAGAAACCCTACTGGCTTTAGTTGTATTGAACAAAGAAACTGAAATGTGAAGTAGCTGAATATTTGATGGAAATGGGGTTGTAAAAGCTTTCTTAATGGCAGTTAATAGTATGTATAAAGTGTCCCCAGAGTAAAGGTTATAAATATGAAGGTAAGAAATGCAATGATATGCCTATATCAATAAGCTAAATCAAATGACACTTATCCTCAAGCATAAATGTTATGATTTAGTATTCAATTTATAATATGTTCAAAATAAGTAAATAGATGAACATATCCATATCCATACAAACATATATATGTGGATGTGGCATATATATACACCTAAATTTTAATTCTATTTATAGTATTTCACTTTAAGTTGACTGTATGCCATACATGTAAAAGATCAGACCCACCCAAACACAAACAAAAATGATAATAAAATAGAATAATGGGGAAAATAATATCTAGAAATACTTTGTTGATGCTATTATTTGTTGGTTCAGGTGTTTTTTAGTAGATTTGCATTGTTTGCAGTTGTATGGTCAGAAATTGTATTTTGGTGGGTATATGTTAATATACATATAAAAATAAGTCCTGGTTTTAAAAATAAGTTTTTTTCATTTCAAAGATTGAGTGAATATAGTATCTTTATGCTAAACTCTCCTAATTTCTGTCTGCTAACAGTTCTTTATTCTCTTAATCCCTTGGGCTCCTTCATGAATGTGCTAATTTTAAAACTTAATTAATATTCACAGGACAACAAGAAAAAAAAAAAACTCCCTCTCTCACACATGTAAAAATAATAGGGCAAAGCAGAGCTCCATTCGGAAAGTTTACCTTAATGATGATTCTACAAAACACTGTGTCAGTACATACTCAGTGAATTTTACACATATCAATGCACTTCATCTTCATACTTATTTAGACACACACATGTATATGGATTGTGTGATATAGCTATTTATTTTCCTCATTGTATGGAAGAAACTGATGCCTAGAGTTTACGTCACTTGTCCAAGACTGCAATGCCAACCAGGGATGGAGTTGAGATCTCAGCCTGGATCTGACTCTCTAAACACATTCTTTTACACTAAACCATGATTCTCCTCTAGAGTCTCAAATAACAATTTCACTATAAATCATCAAGAAGTAAACAGAAACACAAACACAAGGAAGAAGGACAGGAACCCAAACAGTATGCATTGTGTCAGAAGACTGCACTCATCCCATGAACAGTCATTGAGATCCAGGAACACAAAAGTAGGTGAGACCAGGTTCTGTTTCTGTGAGCTCACAATCGAATGGGAAAGGCATAAGGAAACAAAAAGTTCCACTGTATCATCTTAGCAATAATGTGTTGACAGTGACTATTGGCAGCAGCATCTCCAAAGAGGGATGGGGTGGCTCTTCACGGAGGAGGAGATGTTGAAGAAGAGCCTTGTAGTAAAAGTAACTGTAAAAATTACTACAGAAACAAGAGAGCAAGTGTGTCAGAACCAGGGACTGGAACATGCACAGAGGAGCACGGGAGGTATGGCTGAAATCTAGGGTGACAGTTTGGAAGGAGCCATGTAAGATGATACCAGACAAGGAGAGACGGCCTGACATGCTGTGCGAAGTCATGGTAATAAGACTGAATTACTTGCTCTAGGCTAAGTACTACTAATATTACATATGTGAACTCATTGACCACAATGGCTGGCACAATGTGTCCCTGAATAAATCAGAATCACAGCGTGCATGCAAAAATGTGCGGTACTTTCTAACTTGGACTCTGGAACAAAAAGTCTGTTCCTGGATCCCGTTACACACCTCTGTGGCTTTGGGAAAACATTTCATCTCTCTGAGTCTTAGTTTCTTTCTTTGAAATAAATAAATAAAACATTACAGAAACAGCCACATTAACTACAATAATAATATTGTGTATTACTGTTATTAATGTTTGCTATATCCCATATAATGTTTTAAGATAGTTAACTGTATCCATTCATTTCATATTCTCAACCACCCTACCAGCCAGATGGTATTGCTGCCCTGATTTTGCAGAACAGAAAACTGAGGCCAAGAGACATTAAATAAGGGCAAAGAATTGAGTATGTGTGGATTCTGCCCAGAGAGTCCCATTGCTGTTTACAACTGGGTAAAAGGTCCATGGTGCCTTGCTCGCATGTCTGGCAGCAGGTGCCAGCTGTCAGCTGCAGTACCTCACTCGTTTCCATGTGGCCTCTCAGCCTCCAGTGGGAGAGACCAGATCCCTTTTGCAGCAGCCTCTGGGCAGGGTTCCCAGAAAGCCAAAGCAGATGCTGTAAGAACTCATAAGGCCCAACCTCAGAAGTCAGACACATCACTTCTGCTGCATTTCATTGGTAAAAAATAAGTTATAAAGCTAATGCGGACTCAAGTGGCATTGAAATAAACTCCACCTCTTCATGGGAGGATTGCCAAACCCACATGTAAGTGAGCATTTGGAATGGCAGGAACTGTTGCAGTCATCTTTGAAAACCCCAGTCCTTTCAGATCTACCTTTATCCTGTCAATAGCCACATTCATAGTTCTGTACAAGAGCACTGGTGAAATTCAGGTGCCACAAACACCTCAGTTGTTAATGGAAAACTAAATTTAGTGTGCTAGACTAAATATTTATTGGTAAATGTGTTGTAGAGAGGTTTTACTAATTATAGTTAATTTTCTAGTTTAATTTAGCCAGGGTATGAAATTGAATAAAGCATTCTTTTTTCATGAATAGCATTACTCAATATTCCTCTGTTTATACACCTTTGCATTTCTTCTGTCAATGATATAATTAAGTCTTTGTTACTGTTCTAAAAATGCAGAATCTCATGAATTCTGCAATATCTGTTCAGGTAGGAAAATAATACGTAGAGCGGGTTAAATACAATCTAGTATCATACAAAATGACACATAGTTTATAGCATTGTGTGTCATTAACATAGTATATATGTTAAGGTCTAGCAGAAGACTTTATTTTTCTGTCAATGCTGCCATGTTTTCCAGTGGTTTATTAGAAAGCTAGTAGTACATTCCATGGTTAAGAATTGGAAATACCGGAAACACTGAATATCCTATGAATAGTATTGACCTTCCGTATTGTTTCATTATGGTGAGACAGTAAGACCAGATTCTAAAGGTTAGTATTCAAAAAGTTAGTCTTCCTGAAAATTACTCTATTTAAGAAAAAATCGTAATCAGTGATATTCAAACCCAATGGCAGATGTGGTGTGAGCATGGAGTGACTATGGATAACAAGACTCTGGCACAATGATGCTCTGCAGTCTCTTTTTCACACGCATTTTCCAGGGAAGTGGCAAGGTGAATATTAATTCCCTGTCATCACCTTCCAGGCTAATTGGCCCAAACCCTCTTGTAGCATTACACTTTGTAGTAAATTAGATCATAGACTTAGAATTCAAAATATGTTTTTTTCACTTTAACTAAAGCTCAGCATGCAAAAAGGATTCAGGAGAGTTATGGAAATGGAGCTCACCAGCCACAAGCTGAGCAATTTACACTCTTGTTTCTTATTATATTGAAGTTGTAGTTCTTCTTTTACACAGACACAATGTCACGAGTGTGTCTAGTGATAGTCTTTCCTGTAAGTCTGCTGGGCAACTGCTCAGCTAGCTGCCAACTAGGCAGTCTGGCACCAAGGAACAGACAAGAGTCACACACAATAACTATGCTCTTCACTCAACTTTATTGAATGTAGGTTTACTCAAAGTAGAACATCAACATACATTAATATCCTACTCTCACTCTAACAGTCTAAGACAAATATAATGCACACACACACACACACACAACAGCAGTCAATGGAGGATAATGAACCCAAGTCCCAGAGTCTCAGTCTGCAGGTCCGAGAGACAGCACGGTGGACAAGGGAGTTGTCAGCATATTGCAAGGGAGGATCTCCAGAGCCAGGTAGGCAACAGGGCAGATGAAGTCCTCAGTCCAGCAGGGCACAGCCTCAGGCAGCTAATGCCAAGGTAGATCAATATGGCATGGAGCAGCATTCTGGTGTGTGGAGCTTGGCTGTCTCAGCAGTGGTCTGGAACTTGCCTCAGTTACACCTTGAAGGTGGTATACACCACCCTCTGGGTCTTTTTGATAAATGTGTTGACACCATTGATGCCAAGTGGGGGATTTTCCCAGGAGCCCATGGGTGGTACATGGCTGTTCTGCTTGACACCCCTGCTGGCAAGTGGGGATTTTCCCAGGAGCCTATCTGTGGGTGGTTCCGCTCTGCAGACATGGCTGTTCTGATCTTATGGGCAGATATCTCAAGTGTGTCTCCTTGCCAGATGTGTCTGCTCTGACACATGGACAGATATGTCTCCTTGCTAAATGTGCTTACTCTGACTTAGGTAATTTTCCTCTTGAACCAAAGTGTCATGGCTGACTGACAGCCATTTTAGTTGACATTAGTAACTCCACTTTGTTTTAAATACTTTATACTATTTTAATTGGACCAATGCCATTTCATTGGTCCTGTTCTCCACACACAACCTTAGAATCTACTTGAAGAAAATGACTTCTCACGTTTTGGAGGGTGGCACTGTGACACTCAGGGGCTGGAAACCTGTAAAACTCTGGTCAGGTGACTCCTCTGTGTAAGAGGTTCTGATTAAATACAAGACAGAGAGATCATCTTATTTGTGTTAAAAATAAGCATCTATCAATTTGCTGAGACTACCTTTCTTTCTATTTATAATGGTAGTGGGCTCTGCCTCACACTGCCTTGCTCAGAACTCACAACATTTTTCCATTGGTCTCAGACTGAATTCCATGCTCCTCAAGTCAGTGTCATGGGGTACTAACTGGCCTTTCACTATGGTTTTCCTACAAACACTTTCTCTTCCAGTAACTTAAAAATGTATATCCATCACTGGCTGGTGTGGCTCCATGGATTGAGCGCTGGCCTGTGAAGCAAAGGGTCTCCGGTTTGCTTCCCAGTCAGGGCATATGCCTGGGTTGTGGGCCAGGTTCCTAGTTGCGGGGAGCAGAAGAGGCAACCGCACATTGATGTTTTGCTTCCTCTCTTTCTCCCTCCCTTCCCCTCACTCTAAAACTAAATAATAAATAAAATCTTTAAAAAATGCCATTTCCAGGTGTCATCTCTTATTTTTACTCCTGTACTGAATATTCATAGCCTGACCTTGACCAACATTTAATTTTAGTCTGCGTAACTCAAAACTTACATGCATATCCTTAAAATGTCAACCATCTCCAATGTCTTTAGCATTGATTTTTCTGTGATTCTTTACACCCTCATTTATTTGTGTTTTTAGTTATTCGTCTAAGTTACCTTGCTGTCTGATCAAGAAAATCATGAGTTTATAGTTATGGTTAGTTCTAGTAAATACTTAGCACCTAATTCACAGTGTCTCTCTCTAGCTCTGTCTGTCTACTGTCACTCTCATAGTTACTAAAAGAATTTCAGGCTTCTAGTAGCCTATTTCATATACATATATCTCCAATTTAAAAAATGATGCTAATGTTATTTGCATAACACAGTTCTCTATTTACTTGTTAATTTATCTATCCATTTAAATAATTATTGTGACTTTATATTAATAGCTGTGCCGATTCCTGGTTAGTAGCATTTTGAAAAGTTATTTAAGAAAATAAAATTAAGTTCAAAAATTACTGGCCACCCTTCTCTTCATTCTTGATCCTCAAATCTGCTTAGGTAGCTCTATCCCAAGGTGTCTGTCCCAGACCCCTAGGGGCAACCTTGGAACCCGCACTTCTTCACCCTCTATCTGCCATTCACCAGCCAATCTTGTTGATCTGCCTCTGGAATGTTTCTAATGTATTCACGTTCAAGTTTTCTTTGTTTCTATCACTACAGGTATAAATTTTTCACTTAATTAATGAGTTGGTCTCCTAACTCACTTTTCTACTTCTATTTTGACACCCTCCAATTTTTTCTCTCCATTGAAAGATTAACTTTTCAATGCAAAAATATATTCCTCCTTAAAAATCTTAGAATAAAGTTCAGAATCCTTAACATAGCTTCCAGGGCCCGAACTGAAAAAGGTCTCTGCCTGTCTCTCTAGCTATTCTTTCATCCTAACGTGCGCCAAACTCTTGTGTGCCTGAGACACTTCTGCATAAGCTTTCTGATTGGTCGAGCCTATTTTCTCCTGTGCCTACTTGTCTGGTATGTGTTTATGCATTACTTCCTTAAAGAACTTTTATATTAAGTTTCATTGTTATAATCTCTTTTTTGAAATCTTCCCTTCCAGAAACTTCATTGTGAATGCAATTTTAAAAGTATAGATATAGATATAGATATAGATATAGATATAGATACTCATACAAAGTGGCAGGATTTTATTATATGGTGTCTATTTCCACTCACTAGAGTATCAGCCCTGTGAGGGCAGCAACCAATCTATTGATTTATCGCAATTCCGTAGTAAGTAGACTAGTGTGTGACACATACCAGATGCTCGGAAAATGTCTGTTGAATGAGTAAATTACAGGAGGGTTTTGACTGATTGCATTACTATCGTGAGTCAGGATTTGTTTATTAAGTTGATGTGATAGCACTAACCAATTTCACTTAAGGAGAAAGAGACTGCTCCATTCCATGGCTTCGGACCAGAGTATGTTTGCACAGCCTAGAGGAAGGAGTGCTTGGAGCAGGAAGGAGAAGAAGGTGCAGACATGCACTTTACCTTTTTAAATGTTTTAAGTTGAAATAGCTATGGACATGTTCAATTTAGGATGCAGCTGTAAAATAACTGTCTTTGTACCAAATTGAAATTTTAGAGCAAAGTAAGCCCATCTGCTGGTAATCTTCAATGCTTTTATGTTTAAAAGTTTGCAGATTTGAAAGCCGGTTTTAGAATGTAACTAGGATTACTTGTTTATCCTTTAACATCTTGTAGCCTACTGGCAAAGGAAAGCAAAGGACAGAATATAAATAAGTACATATCCAGAACATGAAAGGAATTATCCTGGATGATTTAAAGAGTCATATTTTAATTGTAAAATTTACCAACACAATCAATATCTATAACATGGAAAAATCTATGTCAACAAACTTCTGATGATATTTTATGTATGACAATAACTACTGAGTTTAAGGATATAAAAAAATACAATACAGTTAGGCTTACAATGACCTATACACCTGGTGTTGGGCACACACATGCACACCCAAACTATAAAATAATGTGCTGAGTTCTCTATTTCCAGGTGAATGAGTCATAAAAAATTGATAATTATCCCTGGAGAAGTATGAGAAACTAAACTTCTATTAAATGATTAAGCATTAATAGGATTAGATAAAGTAGAAATTGGGAAATTGTATTTCAAGGAGAAAGATAATATATATTTAAAAAGACCTGAGAGTCTGAAGTTTGTGTTTTTTCTGGAGAATGGAGGAGTGTCCCAGTATGGCTGAATCTGTGATAAAGCCTTATGGAATGCCCCCAGATATGAGATATTTTCTTCTCTGTGATTCTGCAAAAATACCATGCGGAGTTTCATTGCATTTATTATATCACATGAAAAATCATTTGTTTAAATATGTCTTTGTCTTTAACTATACACGTATATTATGTATATTTGCTATTCATAATGTATCTGATTGTAGCCATTCAAGGAATATGTCTTGAATCAAAGAGCCTGAATAATTTAAGTTGGAACCAGATTCAGCATGCTCTACTTTATGTGACTGCTTATGAAATTTAGAGTTTTGTTGTGTTTCCTTTAAATATGAGGAGACCTCAGAATAGTCTGAATTTCTAGCTTCCTTTCAAAGTTTGAAACATCTGGCAACCCGGAATTTGTAACCCAGCTCACAACACACAACTGAAGTTGAACATCAGCTGCCACCTTGCACAGGGCTTTCTCTGTACATGGCCACAATCTCCACCGCCTCCTTTAGTCTCCCATCAGCCTGTTTCACCAATGTATGGCATCAGCTTGGATTCTGTAGACTCTCTCTTTATCTCTCTCTTCTTTTTTTTTTAATTACTTTATTCTTCAATTACAGTTGTCTGCATTTTCTCCCCTCCCCTCCCCCCATCCAAACCCACCTCCCTCCCTTGCTTCCACCCTTCCCCCTTGGTTTTGTCCATGTGTCCTTATAGTAGTTCCTGAAAACCCTTCATCCCACAGTCCCCTCCCCCGCCCTCTAGCTACTGTTAGATTGTTCTTAATTTCAATGTCTGTAGTTATATTTTGCTTGCTTTTTTCTTTTGTTGATTACATTCCAGTTAAAGGTGAGATCATATGGTATTTGTCCCTCACTGCCTGGCTTATTTCACTTAGCATAATGCTCTCCAGTTCCATCCGTGCTGTTGCAAAGGGTATAAGCTCCTTCTTCCTCTCTGCTGCGTAGAATTCCATTGTGTAAATGTACCATAGTTTCTCTTTTTTTAAAAAATAATTAATTTATTGTTTTTCAATTACACTTGTCCACATCCTCTCCCCTCCCCTCCCCTTCCCCCTCCAACCCCACCTCTCTTCCCTGCCTCCCTCCTCCCCCTTGGTTCTGTCCCTGTGTCCTCTATAGCAGTTCCTGAAAACTCTTCTCCCCATTGTTCCCTCCTCCCTCCCTCTGGCTATTGTTAGATTGTTCTTAACTTCAATGTCTCTGGTTATGTTTTTCTTGCTTTTTTCTTTTGTTGATTATGTTCCAGTTAAAGGTGAGATCATATGGTATTTGTCCCTCACCACCTGGCTTACTTCACTTAGCATAATGCTCTCCAGTTCTATCCACTCATTTGCTGATGGGCACTTAGGTTGATTCCAGCAGTTGGCTATTGTAAATTGTGCTGCTATGAACATTGGGGTGCATAGGTTCTTTTGCCAATGATACCTCAGACAAGGGTTTGATCTCCAAAATATATAAAGAACTCATATGACTCCACTCTAGGAAGACAATAAACCCAATTAAAAAATGGGCAAAAGATTTGAACAGACACTTCTCCAAGGAGGACATACAGTGGGCCCAGAGACATATGAAAAGGTGTTCAGCATCACTAGCCACCAGAGAGATTCAAATTATCTCTCTCTTCTGATGCCATATAGGAGACTAACTATAAACAGGATCTTCTCAGATACTTGTTTTAGGCATAAGTTTTGGCAGCTGTGTGAACAATTTGTAGAATTAGGTTAGGTTGTAGAATATTATTATGTGTTTGGCAGTATCCTAAAATACGTTTATGTTTTGTTAAAACAAATGTGTGTGTGTGTGTGTGTGTGTGTATATATATGTATATATATATATGTATATATATATGTGTATATATATGTGTATATATATATATATATATATATATAATTGTTCTGTAGTGTTTGTAGAACTAAAAAATTATTTTATTACTAAAAGTAAATAAATTGGGCCCTAAAGTGAAGGTGAGCTTCTTATGTCTTTACAATGTAGTTTCAAAATAATCAAGGCATTATTGCGATTTGCCCATGGGAAGTAGATGTAATTGTAAAACAGGAAAGTCTAATTTGCTAAAACAAATCTGCTCAGTTGAAGAGGTGATAAAATCATTCTGCAGGAAACAGGAGAGATGGACTATTCCAACACGACTTTACAGAGCAAACACGCATTTAGGACACAGTGCAGATGATCCTGGAATGTGCAGTGTACAACACATTTTCTCTGCTTCATGGACTTGGGATATTTGGGGCAGATTGTCTTTTTTACATTATTCTCTGAATATAAAAATCATACAGTACAAGTTACATAGAAAAGATGATTGTTTACCACTCCTTTTTTTTCAGAGATATTTTTATCATGTCTTAGCAGCAGATATTTATACATCTAATCCCTTCTTTGAGATGTTTGCTAGAGCTTTGAGACCCAGTGTTTTTTTCCCTCTCCTTAACAACCTCCTCTGTTTGAAATGAGGTGTGTTCGCAGTGCCCAAATTAAATACTCAGCTTCATCGAGTCCTGTAATCTGTGGTACAGAATGGGTAGGTGGGAAGAGGCTGGATCTCAGCTTTTGCTTGTTATCATGTTATGAAAAATGTTGACAAACATTTGGAAGAAGTGAGAGTTGACAGGAGCAGGTTAGAAACCGGTAGCTGCAGAAAGACCAGAGGAAATTGTCAGCTTATCTCTTCTGACATTTTGCTTATGTCTAGAGGAAGGCTTTCCATCCCTCTCAGGTTTTTTAAATATTCCCTGCATAATTCAAATGGGAAGCCTGATGAGAAGATACCTGCTTCTTAAAAATGGATGGGAGAAACAGCGTTTTTGCATTTCTGCTGAATAAAATGAGAGGATTGGCTCCAGGTTTCTATTCCCAGTAAAAGCCTTCAGGTTCGTCTGTGACAGGACTCTCATAGAGGTTATTTTTACCTGGCATGGCTGTGCTGTTACTGATGCTGCTGCTCTCGATGGCAGAAATAACTTCCCCTGTGGGTATCTCGGGCAGAATGAAAGCTGGGTCAAGGTGGAAAGGTGAAAAGAATCGTGAGTAACCAGAATTTTTTTAATTTTGGTATACTTCTTTCTTTATATTTAGGAATGAATTTGGTCTGCCTAGCTTTGCAGGTCACAGCAATTGTATGAGGTTGTTTTAAGACTTAAAAATAAATTTACACATTAAATATGCATGCAGAACAAATGGGCTCCACCTTCTGTAGGCTCCACATATCTGCAATATTGTTCTGGATTTTATTGCAAGACTTTTGCTTGGCTTCTCTAGTTAACTCTTACAGTTCCTGAGTCTCTGAAGACTGAGCAGATAGACCCAAAGACCATGTATGTAAGTTAACATTACCTCTTCTACATAAAGTTCAAATGTGTTGCTAACATTTGCTGATATTCAAATGCTAGCTATGTAAAAATTTATTAAGTCAGGCATTTTATTCTGAGGCAACAAGTAAGAAAAATTAGAAATAGCACATGTTTTAGGGACCTTGGTTTGAATAACTTAACAGTAGATACTTAACAATTGGGAGTTACAAGTTGATAACTAAATTACTCTTTAGAGTCATTGTCTTCTCTATTCTTTATTTTTTCCCTATGGAAGTGTAAGACCTCCACAATTTCACTATTCAATGTATTTATGTATTTAAGGCATATAATATTTAAATTAATGTTTTAGTTCTAGAACCGAACCCACTTCTGGTATTATGTCAGGAGGAGGAAATGCTGTTGATGTTTGTTTCCCTCTGAGCTAATTGACAGGATCCAGTCACTCTGTTCTCTCTTCAACCATCCCTTTGGCCACCGTAGCTGAAAAGGTCCCGTGTGTGTGTGTGTGTGTGCGTGTGTGTAGAATGCTTAGATGTAGCTATAGCCCACTCCTCCAAGGGTATTTCTTTTTCCTCTATCTCTTTTTAAAAATATAGAAATTGATGAAGGAATCTGTTTGTAGAAAGGCACCACTTTTTTTCAAATGTCACCTGAGGCTCAGAGGAGGCATACCACTAACCCTGTTTTACTGGAACTTCCTCCAGTTTAAGCTTGTGATTCAAAGTAGACATAAAACTAATTGCTAACCTCGTGACTGTGCTTTAATCACGGCTTTGGCCGGTTTGTGGTTTTGTGTTGCTGGCCTGACTGAGAGTTGGATGCTCTGCTGGGCAGATCAGTGGGGACTTGAAGCCACACAAGCTGGAAGAGTTATGTATTTAACTTGCTCAGCTTCCAGTCGAATTTCTCAGTAATAAAGTATTACTGGCCTTTTATCTTTCTTTCTCTTTTTCCTTTATTGCTCTCTCCTTTTTCTCCTCATGATTCAGAGAAAGCATATCTATAGGCCTGAATTTTATACTATACAGAAATAATAATTAATTGATCTTACCGACAATTTCTTCTCTGGACATGTTGGTTGCCCTGATGGTCTCCCTCACTGGTCTACGGTGAAACCATGAAACCTAAATTTTGAATCACTACTGGAGATTACTGAAGTAGGAATTCACCCCTCCCCGAACTCTGAGCGTCATCAGTTTTACTCCACATTTTGGACTTAAATCAAATCACTCCTTTCCATAATATTTGTTGTACTTTTTGTTTGTCTATCCTTATAAATGTATAATATTTTCATATCCATTATATGAAAATATATGTGCAATAATGCCATGCTTAGTACGGATAAATGTGACTGCTTCCATTTAGAGAAGAGGAAACTGCTCTACCAAAAAGCTCGATGACTTGCTCCAGAACACTCACCAGTTAGTCTGCAGACAGCTCTGGAGTCCAAGTGTGTGGACTTCCTCTTCAGTGTGCTTTCCATGACCTGACTCTCCCTCATAGAGCAGCACAACTCCGAGAAACCCTCCCGGTTCCCGGATCTGCTGTGGTGCCATGTTTAAGCAATAGCCTCAAAATACATCAGTCTAAGGATATTCAAAATGTTATTTTTTTCATATATAGGCCTTCACAAACACTTCCTTCTGATTGAACATAAATAAATACCTTTAAAGGACCAGTTGCAAGTCAAAACTTACAGGTTTGAGAATTTCCAAAGTTTAAAATATATTTTTTTCAATGAAAGAAGAATGCTTGGAAAAAAATTGGGATGAGATGTGGTGGCAAAATGGGTGGAATTTAAGGTAAACTAATTGTTATTAATGTAGAGGAGGTTTTTCTATTTTTAAATTATTTGACTCTACAAGAGCTGACTCTTAATTAAAATAGTTAAATAATTAAAATTATTTAATTAAAAGTAATTATTACAAAATAAATAAATATAATATACAGAAAGGTAAGAAAATGGAGTTGATTCTGTGAAACATAATCATTTTTAATGTATGTATTATGACTCAAACAAGAACTCATAAAGGCCTTATCAGATTAAGAAGCATTACCTGTCTCAAATCTCTGAATTGTCTGGTTTTGTTTTATAGAATTACCGTTATCTAACTTTATATTATATATTTATTTATATGTGTATTGCTCTACTAATAGAATACAAGCTCCAAGAAGCCACACACTCTCTCTTTTGTCAGTGTTTTGTCCTTAGCTTTAGTAAAATTCCTGGGAAATACACTTTTGTAATGAAAATTTATTGATTGAATAATGTATGAAGAGAAATTCAATAGAAAATAATTCAGTAATTCAAAAGAAAAGATTCCAAATTAAGAAAAAATTTTCATTGGTATTTTGATTATAATCTGTATTTTAAAATACTTTTTGAGGCTTTTCTCATTTTATTTTTTAAATAAACATGTTAGTTTATTTTTTATTTAAAGGTAGTCATATTACCCAATGAAAATACTGGATTATAAATGTAATATATACATAGCTTTGATGCCTTATATTAATTCATCAAATAGTTTTTGTTAAAAAAATAACCCTAGCCCTGGCTGGGTGGCTCAGTTGGTTAGAGCATCATCCCATATACCAACATGTCAGAGGTTCGATCCCTGTTCAGGGCACATACCTAGGTTGTGGGTTTGAAAGTGTGGAAGGGAACTGATCAATGTTCCTCACATCGATGTTTCTTTCTGTCTCTGTCTCTAGCAGTCTCTGTCTCTCTCTCTCAAATCAATAAACATATCCTTGGGTAAGGGTTTAAAAAATAATAAATAAATCTAGTTCACAGAATTCTGATTAACAATATGACAAGGAAAATAAGAAACGGAACATTAGTAATACATGTTCAATAGTTTTACTGTATATCAATGGTTAATGATATATATGTATATATATACATATATCTATTAATGCTTACTTGATTTTGGTTTATAAAATGTGCTTATCTTTATCTTCCTCAATTTTTAATGTAGATGATAGCATTTTAATAGTAAATCAAGCCTTATAATAAATACCTTCTTTCCTTATTTTATAAAATATTTGTTAATGAGGACTTATTGATACTTTTATCTATTCTAAACAAATCACATATAAGCTGAAACAAAACAAAAACGAACAAAGAAGCAAAAACTCCAGTAGTGGGCTCTGTAGGGAAAGAGCTGGAACCGAGAACTCCGTAATCTAAGCAACGAAAAACACAGACAGGAAATCACTGTCAGAATGAAATCAGGTGTGCAATAATGACTTAGAATTTCACTAAGGAGGTGAAGTCTGTTCTTCAGGTTCACACAGGTGAAACTGAAAACAATAAATGTCTTAAGTTTATATCATTGATTTCTTCCCCAAAGTGTATATAGGCAGGATTTCAATAAGAAAATAAAGTTTCTAGTGTCTTTTCAACAAGGTAAAGTCCCCAAATTTCTGCATACCATTCATTTATTGGTACCTCTGAATGGCTATGTGAGGGGTATAAATATCCACATAATTTTTTCTATTCTGTAATTTCAAATTTTAAAAAAATATGTGTTATACAGTGACCAGAGGAGGGGGGAGAGGATAATGGTAGAAAGGGAAAGGTCAAGTCGAGAAACATATATAAAAGAACCGTGGACAAAGATAAGGGCTGGGGGGGAGGTCTGAATGTGGAAGGTGGGGGTGGGCTAGGGCAGGGGAGAGTAATGGGGGAAAAATGGAAACAACTGTAATTGAACAACAATAAAAAAATAAATAAAAATAAAAGTAGAGTTACATTTGAAAAAATCTAGGCTAAGGAAATAAAAGAAAAAAAGAAAAAAAATGTGTGTTATAGTTCCATATTTCTACCAATCAAAATTGCTGATGGAATGCTATAAAACTGTATGGAAAGAAAAAAAGAATTATGTATAAAGAAAAAAAGTTGGGTCACATTAATAAAACAAATTAGGAAATTTCCAGACCATTGTAGAAATGCTCAAAATGTGAATTTGATCCTTGACTTTAAACTGATAAACCTAAACCACATTTCCAGGAATAACTCACCGTGGCTAAAACACCTTAGGCTCAATCTGTCCCATTCATTTATGGAGCCTCCACACCCCCCTGCCAAAGACACTCACACACACGCCCTCTGCGAACTCCCTGCAAGCCTATCAGAACTTGTATCCTCTGGGGAAGAAACACCATACAAATACACCATGGCACATTTCTTATTTTGATATTTTATATTTAACCTCTCATCTCAACATTTTCAAATGAAGTCCTTGCAGTTATTTTTAATCACCTGTTTTGTTTTGTTTTTAATTCTGTAACTGTCCACAGGTCAAGTAGTTCTTGTAGGAAAATTTTAAAATCTTAGAATTACTCATGTCATTAGAATTTTTCAAGGCAGAGATGTCCTGAAATCATTTAAAATAAATTTTAAACAGCGTTTTACAAATTCTTAGCTACCATTGCTCTTTCTCTAATTTTATGTTTTACTGTTGCCACTTTATTGACAATATCCTACACTACACAATCCCAGCAGCTCATACTGCAAAACAGTTTTTAAGTCTTCTCTCAGAGTACTAGTTTTGTAATACTGAGAGCCCTTTGAATTGACACAATTTTTATTGAAAAACTGTGTTTTACCATTTACTCTTTGTTTTTCCTAATCTTTCTCAACCCTTCACATATTATGAACTTTTGAGAAATACTATTTATAGTGAAATAACATGCTCAGTAAGTTAAAATGTGTACAGCTTTAATGAACAATATAACAATACACCAGAAAAATCTTTACTATTTCTTGTTCTTCTTTTTATACCCAGTGAGAAAATATTCTTGCAATGTCGATCAGATCATGAGGGTGTTACCAAAAATCAATAGGCTTACGGGGCACTAAAGTAGAAGTGGTGAGTTACCTAGAGGTAAAGATGAGTATTCAAGATCCACTAAAACAGCATGAAGTCCACAACGCAATGCAAACAACTGGGAAACAGGAGAGGCTGATAGATTTATGAGCAGCCGCAGGAGTGACCCAGCCCTACGAAAGAGCAAAGTGTGCTCCCTTAAAGATAAAAAGGCAGCACCATATATCTTAACAGGCAATGGACATTGTTTCCTTTGCAGAACCAATCTTTCCTTCTGTAACCCTCCAAGCTACCAGTTGCAGTCAGACAGTAGAGATCTCACACATTGCATTAGTTCAGGAAACACAAGAGGATTATTTTTATATCATGATACTTTAAAGATAGACAATATGATTTTTAACATATACAGTGAAAAATGTATGAAATTTCTTTTCATGGGGAACAATATAATGTTGCATGTTCATGTTCATTTGTGGTGTGATATTTTCAGAAAAACTAATGTATTTTCTATCACTGAGTCTTTGTAAATTTAGCTGAAATTAATTAATTAATTAAAAACCATTTCAACAGGACAAAGCAAGTACTTTCCATTCAACTCAAAGTAATGAAAAGCAAGACTATCTGAGCTATTATTTCTTAGTGCAAGAAAGTTCCAGAGAGACTTTTTAATAATCATAGCAAAAAAAGAATTGAAATTAAATAAATTTGACTGCACGTGTCTATTCTGTTATTTCCTTTGAGCTGATGACATTTAACATTTCTTTATTTTTAGAGCTACCAATGATTGTATCATACTCTCGTTTTATTCAATGATCATAGTAAATGTATGCTTTATAGACGATGAAATCATTAATGCTGCAACACAGACCTGTTCATTCCCACCTGATCAATACTTGATCATTCAGAAGACAAAGTTTAACTGGTGGCAGAATAGGTTCTCCTTCAGTGGCTGACTCCAAATCATTTTACCTACTCCCAGGGAACTGTAGGACTGTAGCCACATAAAAGCAACTCTGTTGCATTCCATTTCTCCAGATTGCTATGACTGTTGCCTCAGAATGAGTATAAACAACAAATAAGGGTTTACAGTTAGTTAAGTTTGTAAGACTGCAACTTCAATGCTGGCCTTGCCAATCTTTTGTTTTCTACTGCACTGAGTACCTAACACACAGTTATGGTGTATCCAGTTCCGTTACCATATATATCCGTAGAGAGAGAAGACAAGAGATTTAGAAGATGATTTTGCCCCAAGTTGTGCCACAAAGGTCAATAACTTAAAGCTGTGGAAGATGAAAGGAAAGTAAATGTCTTGATCATATACATTCCAGGGTAACTTTGTTGCCTCGAGTTCACTTAGCCTCAAATCTGAGGACCAAGAGAAAGCACTCAGCTGTTCCTTAAATGCTTATGGAAACAGCTGAGCTCAGCTGTCACACACATGGATAGATAAGCAATTTCTCAGGTAATCCCTCTCAGACCACTCTACACTGAAAAGTTAAAATTCTACAGAAGCAGAATTTCAAAACAACACAACTTTGATTCCACTTTTGTAAAAGTGATAGAAATTCAGTGTGTACAGATATTATAAAACGATGAGTAATTTAATGGAATAAAGAGGACGAGTGTCTACAACCTCAGATTTGCTAAATCCAGCATTCATCTCAGCATTTAGAAATGACCCTAAAATTTCCCCACATGATGATTTTAACTGTCTCCTTTCTTTTCATTTCAAATACAATATTTTGGTTCTAACTAATTTACTCATAAATTTGAAAAATACTGAAGGCAAAGGGGTCTATATTAGATTTTTTTTTCTCATTTAATGGTACAGATGTGAGCCAACAAATTTGGCTATGTGACTTATTTCTGTCAGCTGACTACTATTTTCCAATTGACTTTGATTTTAAAATTAGAGATTTGAACTCATAAAAAATTAGCCCAAGGGTATAGTAAAACCACACCTAAGAATCGAATGTCTTTGGAAACCTGTTACATTGAAAAAGAGACAAGTTCAAAATTTTACATTCACTAGTCCTCCTTAGAAACCACCTATTATTTTCCATTTGAAATTGTTCTTAAGTTACAGAAGTGTTAAAAACTTTTTACGTGCTAGAGCTTAGTTAGTTTTGGACAGTGTAGTGTAGTAGACTAGTATGCCTAAGGAAATGTGCTGATAAATATATCACTGCTGTAACTTGTCCAAAATCCCTGCCAACATAACCACATTTTTTTCTATGAATCTGTGTAACACTCTCTCCATTAACCTTTTCATGCTGTATGTGATTCTGGTGCTGTTTAATTAATGTAAGTAAATGCTGAGCAGGCAAAAGTAGGCTTGTCTTTTTTCATCTCTCATATTTGTCCCAAAGAAAAGAATCCACAAAATTATTGGCATTAAAATGTCTGGCCTTGGTTACAGCATTTTTTGAATGATAGAAAATGGGTGGAGTTTCTTTTGTGATGTAAAATTGCATAATTTAGAAGTAGATTAATGCAAAGTGAGCGATAATTTGAAAACATTTTGGCAGCCTATTAACCTGAACCGTGTAATGGTGAATCGTCATAGAACACCACAACAACCTGAACAAGTTCATGGGCAAAATGGCCACATGCCCCACTAGCAATTTCATCAATCACTTTACTCCCAAAGAAATTTCTTCTTCAATAAGTGAAGCCATCATGAAAATAATCATCAAAATTATTTTTGCGCCCTGGCTGGTGTAGCTCAGTGGATTGAGCGCGGGCTGCAAACCGAAGGGTCGCCAGTTTGATTCCCAGTCAGGGCACTTGCCTGGGTTGCAGGCCAGGTCCCCAGTGGGAGCCACATGAGAGGCAACCACACATTGATGTTTTTTTTTTCCCTCTCTTTCTCCCTCCTTTCCCTTCTGTCTAAAAATAAATAAATAAAATCTTTAAAAATTTTTTTTTAATTATTTTGCCATGAAAATTAATACATAATTTGGAGTAAAATGATGGTCACTCGAACTCCAAATCTAATCTGGAGGAAAAACAGTTAAGAACTCTCCAATAGGTTGCAATGTCTTATGGAGTGTATAAGAGCAGGTACCCTGGAGACAGACATACCAGGTCCAGGTGCAAATCCAATCTTTCCACCCACATATTGTACGAACTGACTTCATTTCTCTGTGTCTATTTTCATCTTTTAAGTCAAGACAAAATACGTTTTCTGCTACAAGTTATGAAGATTACACTGACCGTATATTGTTGGCATATAAACGTTCAAACACTTGTGGTTATAATTATTACTGGTGTTGTGATTATTAATATTGAACTTGTCTTCACAAAATACCTCTTTATGTACTGCACATCATCTCCATAGAATTTACCAATAGGAAGGTAGATGTTTCCTGAGAGCATATTGCTTGGCTGATACAGCACCCAGCTCACTGCATACAATGGAAAAATAGGAAAGAAAGGTGATATGTCTGCTATGGCCTATAATATCAAGAGAATTGTTGGCGACCTTTAAAGACAAGAAATTTGGGAATATATTTTTAATGGAATAAAAAAATACTCTCCAGGTTGAAAAAAATCAAATTCAAATCAAATCACAAATATAATCTTTTTTTATGTTTATTCTCTAATTCTCACATAAATTCATGTGATACTGTGATAAGTACTGAGAAAGACAATGATCTTGTATTTTGAGATTTATGCTCTCAAAACTTATTAGAGAACACACTGAACAATAGGGTATATGTCATGTCAACTAACTGTAAAAGAAATAGTCAAGTCTCTTTAACAAGTATAAATTAATAATCAGTTAAACAATATTACATGCATGTGTACATGCATATACATGCAACACACACACACACACCAGTTCTCAAAGAATAAGTATGGTTAATTGTCTTTGCAAAGTTACTTGAAAGAACACTTAAGTTTCTTATAAGTTGTGCCAGAATTAAATGTTGAAAATTAGAGAAATTTGAAAGCTTTGTTTTGCCAATAAATTATTTCATGTTTACTTCTACATATTCTCATTTTATATGCTAGAAATTATTGAAGATCTCTTGGTTTTATTTGCAAAGAACATGTATTACCACCCCCTCCTTTTTCTGATATTCATGATTAAGAAGGATATTGACTACTGATCATTGATTCATGCCGGGCCTACATTTTTGTTTATAAATATACACTGAATGTGTACAAGTGTTAAAATCACATAAATTCTATCAAGAACTTAATTAAAATGCTTCAAACTTAAGGGATTCTACTTTTTTCCTTCATCATCTATACTATTCACGTATAGAACATATAGGTTTCAAGTGTACATTTCTGTGATACTAGATCTGTATGTTGCACTGCGTGCCCATCACCTAAAGTCAAAGCATCTTCCGTCATCACATACTAGGCCCCTCTCCACCCCCTGACCCCTTTGCTTTGGCAGCCACCACATTCCTGTCTGTGTCCATAAGTTTCAGTTGCATATCCCACCTGAGTGAAATCATATGGTTCTTAGCTTTTTCTGACTTATTTCACTTAGCATAATATTCTCGAGGTCTATCCATGTTGTTGCAAATGGCAGTGTTTCATCTTTTCTCATGGCTGAGTAGTGTTCCATTGTGTATCTGTACCACGTCTTCATTACCCAGTCCTCTATCAGACACTTTGGTTGTCTCCATGTCATGGCCTCCATGAATAATGCTTCAGTGAACACGGGGGTGCATACATCTTTGTGAATACATGTTTCTGAATTTTGCAGGTTGATACCCAGGAGAGAGATTGCTGCTAACTCTATTCTTAATTTTTTTTTCTCAGAGCCACATTTTTTTAAATTATTTTATTGTTGTTCACTCACAGTTGTCTGCATTTACCCCGCACCCCTAACCCCAGGCAAACCCACCTCCCTCCCTTGCTTCCACCCTCCCCCTTGGTTTTGTCCATGTGTCCTTTATAGCAGTTCCTGAATACCCTTGTCCCCATTATCCCCTTCCCCCTCTCCTCTGGTTACTGCCAGATTGTTCTAAATTTCAATGTCTCTGGTTATAATTTGTTTCTCTGGTTGTATTTTGCTTGCTTCCTCACAATTGTCTTGGCTGTGGCTGGTCTGAGTTCCCTGGTAGCTGATCTGGCCTCGGTGCCTTCACTCCTGAGTCCTTATATAAAACCCCTTAACATTTCATATAGTAAAGGCTGCATGATGATGTACTCCTTGAACTTGACCTTATCTGAGAAGCACTTTATCTGTCCTTCCATTCTAAACGACAGTTTTGCTGGATAGATTATTCTTGGTTGTAGGTCCTTGCTTTTCATGATTTGAAAGATTTCTCTCCAGCCCCTTCTTGCTTGGAAGATCTCCTTTGAGAAATTCGCTGACAGTCTTGTGGGAATTCCTTTGTAGGTAACTGTCTCCTTTTCTCTTGCTGCTTGTAAGATTCTTTCCTTATTCTTGATCTTGGGTAATGTTATTATGATGTGCCTTGGTGTGTTCCTCTTTGGGTCCCACTTCTTTGGGGTTCTCTGAGCTTCTTGGACTTCCAGGAAGCCTATTTCCTTTGCCAGATTTGGGAAGTTCTTGTTCATTATCTGTTCAAAAATA
>PVJI01002691.1:64687-139847 GCA_004026765.1 Micronycteris hirsuta | reverse complement strand
GGCCCCCAGCGTGGGTCTTCGCCCCTGCAGGGGACAGGAGAAAGGGGAAGCCCTGGGAGCCAGGGCGGAAGTGCCCCCCCGACACAGTGCCCCAGCTGCCAGGCAGGAGCAAACACTGCCCTCTGTTCTCCAAGGGCATCAGCTTTCAGAAAGACAGGTCTAAGGCAGAGGACCCCACAGGTGCTCGAGCACAGGGTCGGACAGGCGCCCCCCCCGCAGTCGGCATGGGAGCCCCGGTGCTCGTGGAGACCTTGTGTGGGGGTTCTCCTGAGAGCAGTGCTTTGGGGTCACCACGAGTCTCCATCTGGATCGTCTGTGACTTGGCACCAAGGGCCCCAACCTGGACGAGCTCGGGCTGGAAGCTGCTGGCCGGCAGAGGCCCTGCTCAGAACACAGAAGACGCCCCGAAGGCTTCGTGTGACGTCACCGATGCTGAAGAAGAAAGCCCGAAGCTGGCGGCACCCGGAGCAGCACCGAGAAACAGACGGGCGGGAGCAGGAGGAAGGCTGGCCGCAGGGCCGGCCGAGGGTGGTGGCGCGAGGGGCCCTTCAGTCCCGGTTCGATGAACCGTTTCTCACACCGGCACGGCCAACGTGAGGAGCCGTCAGACTGGAGGGGAGCAGACAGACGGGGTGTCCGGCCAGCTGCTCATCTCGGCCGCAGGCAGCCCAGCACGACCCCAGCGGAGGGGTCGCCACCTGGAGTGCCCAGACATCCTGCCGGTGGCTGGTGAGTGCGGAGGGGGACCAGGGCCACTCCGCTGGCAGGAGGGTGTCCAGAGCGGAGGACGAGGCCTGGGGAGGCCCCTGAAGCCCCACATGGCGTGGAGAGACACGGGCCCTACGATGACAGCTCGGCGCGGCCCAGGCCCTCCTCTCCCCGCTCGCAGGCTCCCTGAGGATGCGGCCCGAGCCTGGTGCCCAGAGGCGGCCTCAGCTCCACCCGCCTGAGGCCCCTCCCGGGCGTCCTCAGGCCTCTCTGGGGCCTTGGGCAGCCCCCGCCGGCTGATGCCCACGGACCGTGACAAAGGAGACACCAGAGCAGGCACCACGAAACGGGGGACTTTGAGCTGCCACTCTTTCCTCTTCCTGGTCTTTGCTTTCTCTATGACCGTTCACGGGTGTGCACCGTTCAGCATCTCCTAGAACTGCAGACACCATAAAGGCAAACTCGTGCTGAGCTGGACCCTGGAACACGTTGGCCATGATGCCACCAACTGCCACCAACTGCCACCAGGCAAGGCAGCCCTGCACGTGGCTGCTGGGGCACCAGGGCTGTGAGTGGACGGCACATCTGACCTGCGCCCGCCCGGCGGCTGCCCCTCCCTTGCTGGGCCTGGCACCCCGCAGGCGGCAAAAGGCCCAAAACGTGCACAGGACACGGAGGTTTGCGGGAAGCCCCACAAAAATCGAAAGGATACCTTCCCCAGCCCCCAGCTGAAATGCACAGGCACCGTGTTAGTTCTGAGAGAAAGTGGATGTGCCCAGCCAGGTCAGGAGAGGCGCTCGGTTTGCTCCCTTCCGGGTCAGTGGCCGGGACCCCGGGGGGCTCGGCCGTGGGTGCTACTGTCCTGTGCAGACACACCGCAGCCCCGACCCGAGGTGGCCCGGCGCTGTGGGAGCCCAGGTGCGGAGGCCGGACGTGACCTGTGTGGGGCCTGGCTCTTCCGCCCGACCGCCGGCGCCAGCGCCCCACCGACAGGCCTGGGAGCATCGAGGAGGGAAGTCGGGCCCTCACGGTGGACTCCACCGGCAGATTCACAGGGAGATTCTCCGTGATGTGGAGAAAGCACCGCGGGTCTTGCGGAAGAGTCTTAATTCACCGGCACGAATCAGCTTTCAGATAAACAGCGACGGAGCTGGGGTGCCCTGCTCGCCTGCTTTTCACCCTGAGCCCCGGTGGACACCGGGCGGGCGGGGTCCCTCTCGGCTCCACCCTTCCCCGCCGCCCTCGCGGGTCCTCCCCGCCGGCAGCGGCCGCTCCTGGCCCCAGCCCAGGCGAAGGGGCGTTTCCCACGCCCACCGCCCTCAGTCAGAACCCGATGGGCCCTCACCCCCGGCTCCTTAGATTTGCAGACAGCACGGAGCAGCGAGAACCTCTCCCGCGTCGCTCACTGCAGGAAGGGAATGTGGGGTCAGCACCCCAAGCAGAGCGGGGAAGGGAGCGAACATCCACGCGCTCGGCCCCTCGCCAGCGGCCAGGTCAAAGGCCAGGCTCGCGAGTTTGCTCTGGGCAACCTGGGGCGGCCCCTCTGTCTGCGGACCCCAACCGAACCCTCCTTCCGCGGCTTCCAGCCAGCACCCGACAGCCGCTCTGCCACCTGGGGACCCGAACACGTGAGATTGCAAAACTGGACCCCAAAATATAAAAATAAAATCCCCGCAGAGGCCGCGCCTTCCAGAGGGTGGACCTGCCGGCGACACAGACACGCCCGAGCCCGAGGCCTCCGGCGCACCTGCGCCACCCGCGCCTCCCCGCGCCAGGCCCGCGCGCCGCCGCGGTTCCCAGGAGAGGAGCGCGGGCGAGATGGGGCCCTGGGGGCCTGCAGGGGCAGAAGGACCCCCGCCCGGGACGCCCCGGGAGTCAGAACCTCACTCCGCCGCCGCCGGGCCACCCCAGGCCATCCCGCCGCGCACGCAGAGCGCCAGAGCCCCGGGGCGCGCCGTGCCAGGCGCGGCGAGCGCGGAGGCCCGGCCCAGCTGCAGCGGCGGGGACAGGGGATGGGAACCGGGGAGAGGGACCGGGGCGGCCGGCGGCTGCTCACCAGGCTCTCCGCGAGCGGGCGGCGGCGTCCGACGGTCCCGCTCGGCCATTGCAGTGGCGCTGCGGCGGGCGGGGGGCGCGCGTCACCGCGGGCGGGCGCCCCAAACCCAGGCCCTCCCCCGACACTCCCTGCCGCCGGTCGTGCGGCTCCGCGCCACCCCAGCCCCACCTCTTCCTTTTCTGCTCATCGTTTGCTCCCACCGAGCGGGTTTGCGGTCTATTAGGGTCGGAAAACGCCTTCGCCGAGGATCGCCCCGGCCGCTGCGCAGAGTGAGCGGAGGGCGGGGACGGCAGCGGCCGGGTTGCCCGCCCCGACCCGCACCCAGTAATGACGCCCCGCGCACGGCCGGGGTCACTCACCCCCGTTTCACGCGGGATGTTGGCAGCCCGGCAGACTTGCGTGTTTCATCGGTTAACTCGCGGCTCCCCATCTCCCAACGCGGCCTTGCACCGCCCTGGCGGGAGGGACGCTCCTGCAGACTTGCAGCGAGCAGGACCTATGGCTGCTCCGAATCACGTCCGCGAGTGCGCGTGAGCCCGGCCTCCGGCGCTTCCACCTGTGCCATGGGGAGAGACCCACGCCCGCTCCCGGGAGTTGCTAGGGGAGGCGAATGAGTTAATTTAATAAACGTGGCGCGCAGGAAGGGTGGATGTGGTTCCATGGAAGCCTGTACACGGTAAAGTGTTCCCTGGTGGGACACGTGCCTTCCCTGGATACCAAGGCGTATAAACGCGCAGACCCCAAAGCTCTGGCCACAGAGGGCGGAGCCTTGCAGGCGGACCCTTCGGTGTGAGGAAAGGGGGTGCCTCCTCCTCCTCCTCCCCATCCCTGTGCCCCGCCCCCCCCCAAGCCTCCTGGCCACAGGGAAGCCAGACCATTTATCTGTTGCTGGTAAAGAAACAACTTCTCTCCCAGTGGGCACCTTGGGGCACCTTATTTTATTTTATTTTTTAAATTCATTTTAGAAACGGTGGAGAGAAAGACATCAACTTGTTGTTCCACGTGTTTATGCTTCTATCACATGATTCTGGTGTGTGCCCTGACCAGGGATGGAACCCACAACCTTGTTGCTTTGGACGATGCTCCAACCGCTGAGCTGCCTGGCCAGGGCCCTGGGGCACCCCGAACAGGCTGGCCTGGCCTCCCCTGCCCTCCACATGCAGGGTAGACTTGCATGGCCCCGGCTGTCGGCCGCCACCCCCAGCTCCGTGTTCAGAGACGCGGCAGATGGGTCAGTGTGCAGTGGGGAAGTGCTCCGTGAGCGTCCGATGGAGCTCCCGGGGGAAGCCCGGTGGGCGGGGAAGGAAACCCGCAGCTCGGATGAGTGTCCACTCAAGACACCCAGGGGGTCGATGTGCTGGCCCACGTGTGACACCATGAGGCAGCCCTACCAGTGGTCTCAGCTGCTGACGGACGACTGGGCAGCCGCCGCGGCCACAGGCCTCGGTCCTCGGTCAGGGAGGGCAGGCATGTGACGCCCCACGTCGTCTGCACCCGCATGGCTGTCCACCGTTCCTGTGAGCCGTTCGTGCCAAGGCTGGAGGCGGGGCAGGGGAGGGCGGCCGGTGCCCCCGCGGACACGGCACGTCTGCCTCTGCTTCTGCCGCCGGAGCACTGTGTGACCAGGCACACGGAACACATTTTCACACCTGGGCCCACTCCCAAAGGCCTGCCCGCCCCCCCCCCGTCTCTTCCCCCAGACTGCCTAGCCCCCACCTTCTGAAGTGCCCGATCAGCAGTGTAGACAAAGGTCTCAGTGACCTTCCTTCCAAGTGAGTGGATACCACACTCCTGCTCCCAGGGGGCACTGGGGGCCCTCCCCGCGGTCCCTCCTCCGCTCTGAGTGGGGCTGCACTGCCGTCTGCCCTTTCCCACCAGTACCAGTCAGTCCTTTCTGGAGACACCCCACGGAACCAAACACCCGGGGGCAGAGGGCGGGGCTGTCACGCTGCCTTCCCCCGGCCCAGGGCTCGTGAGTGCGCGGAGCCTCCCCGCATCTCCTCCCCAGACACTCATGAGTAACGGCTGGGAACGCGTTGGCGGTGGGGAAGCCTGGCAGGCAGTGCCCCGCCTGGAGTGAAGGTGAAGGGCACGGGGCAGCACCACCGGCCTCAAAGGTGGTAATGGAGGGTGCGCGGGCCAATGGAGGGGGTTGGAGGGGGTGGGGGATTGAGGGACATGTGTAATAGCGCCAACAACAACATTTTTTAAAAAATATAATAACAGTAAAACACAGTTTCTGTAGTATTCCTGACCAAATTTGTGCCTGCAGTCAGTCAGCAAACATCTGACAAGCCCAACTTGAGGGACATTTCCACAAAATCCCCATTGTCCCTTACACGCAAGAACATCAAGGCCATGAAACACGGGGGCTATGAGCCCTCCGGAGTTCAGGGGGCGGAGACAGGCCGAGGATGAGGGGTGGGCGGGTGGGGGGTGATCATAAAAGCTGCACTTAGTCGCGTTCAGTTCCTCAGAAATGGAGGCGTTGCTTCTGGGTTGAACCATGGACGTGGAGGACACCCCGCCGGGGGACAGGTCCCCAGGAATATTCACAGAGGCAGTGGAGCCCCAGCTTAGCTAAGTAGCCAGACACGCTGTGTGTGTGTGTGTGTGTGTGTGTTAAGATTTTATTTATTTTCAGAGAGAGGGGGAGGGAGAGAGACAGGGAGAGAAACATCAACTTGTAGTTGCCTCTCGCATGTCCCCAAACAGGCAGGGGCCTGGCCCACAACCTGGTCATGGGCCCTGACTGGGAACTGAACCGGCGACCCTTTGGTTCTTGGCCGGGTGCTCAGTCCACTGAGCCACAGCAGTTGGGGCCAGACATGCTGCCTTAACCTCGCCCCTGCCAACACCCTCTGATAGCGCCCACTGAGGGCCAGTTCCATGTCCCTGCCCCCAAACGCAGCAGCTGTCGCGTGTCGTAAAGGTCAAGAGACTCAGAAGCCACATCGCCCAGTCTGGTTCCAGCTCTGCTGTTTCTCGTTGGTGACCGAGACGCCTCACCCGCTGTGTCTTGGATTCCTCATCTGTCACGTGGGCAACAACAAACCTCTGTGGCAGATGAACCGGGGCTTGAATAGTGGTCCCAGCCCACCTGTGCAGCCTCTCGCTGTAGAGTGAGGGTCTGTGTGCCCCCAGATTCATGTGGAGCACCCCAGGCTCCACTGTGATGGCATGAGGCGGTGTCTTGGGGCGGTGACGAGGGTTAGATGTGGTCAGGAGCATGGGAGCCAGGTGACGGGATGAGCATCTTTATAGAGTCACCAGAGAGGTTGCTTCCCGCCCTCTCTCACGCCACGGGAGACCGTGGTGAGACGGCAGCCGTCTGAGCCTGGAGGAGGGCGCCCACCAGAACCCGAACGGCCCTTCGGCCTCCGGAACTGTGGAAGACAGCGGTTGTGGCTGAAGCGCCCAGTCTGTGACCACTCATGTAGCCATCAGCGCTGACCGAGACACCTGTCTTTCCCTGTTCTACCTGCAGGTGTGTCCCTCACTCAGTTCCTTGAAAAGACCCATGGAGCACTGACCACATGCTGTGCCTACATGCGTGCACGAATGCCTGTCGGGGAGGCTGCCCAGCCTTGTGCCTCCCAAGCCCCTCCTGCCCTCTCCCAATAGCTCAGCGAGTCCCACTAAGTCTCCACGCTCCAAGTCCTGGGGGCCCTCGACTGCAACAAAGTGTGTGTGTGCTTGTACACTGTGTAACACAGGTCCAGACTACATACACACTGTGTATTCACACTGTAACGAAGTGTGTGCACTTGATACATGATGTATAAACACAGTAACAAAGTATGCACTGCATGTGCTGTGTACCACACTGTAGCAGTGTGTGCACTTGATACACTATATAAACACTGTAGCAGGGTGTGCACTTGATACACTATATAAACACTGTAACGCAGTGTGTATTACAGATACTGTATGTAGACACTGTAGCGAAGTGTATGCACTTTATACACAGTATATAAACACAGTAAAAAGCATGTACTGTATACACTGTGTATAAACACTGAAAGAAAGTGTGTGCACTTTGTACACTGTACACAGACACGGTACAAAGGCTGCACTAAACACACTATGTAAACTCTGTGACAAAGTGTAAATGTTGCACAACTCTCTGCTGGCACTGGAGTCTAACACACATGCCCTTCCCTCACTAGACCAGTGTTCACCCAGGGTTGTTCTGCTCGCTTTAGATTCCTCCCCCTTTGCCAAAGCCAGACCTTGCTCACTGGGCACCTGGTAAGTAGTGGGTGCTCAAAAATTCGTACTGACAAACAAGTGAACCAGATGGAGGAATGGGCAAGTCCCAAAACAATCAAGTCAGGGTCTCCAGGCAACAGGCAGGTCTTGCCTGGGAAAGGTCACTGGACCCCAGAGCACCATCCCTGAGGCAGACTCCCCCCCGCCGCCACCACCTGTACGCAGACCACATGAAGGCGCCAAGGGGTGGCCTTCCTTCCTTTGCCTCTAGACCCAAGTTCAATACTTAAAGAAACTCTGCACTTTCCTTCACTCCTTCCCCCATGTTATTATGAGAATTTCCCAGCAGACGAGAAGGCTGACAGAGTTGTCCGTGGACATGCATATATCCACTCTCGAGACTGGCTCCGCATCCCTCAGTCCATCCCTCAATCCATCTCCCTGCTGGTGCATTTCAAAGCGAGTTGCAGAGAGCACGCGTCACCCCTGGGCACGGCTGCATGCGCATCACCCCCTGGAGCTCAGTCACTTTCCAGTCAGAGAGGCTTGGATCTCGGTGCACCGGTCAATGAGCTTTGCCACTGGGGTTCGTCCGCGTACTGTAGCCCGAACCCCCATCAGGACACAGAACCCGACTGCCTCCCCAGAGCATGCCGATGGCACCCCGCACTCCCCGGCCGATTCCCTCCGGTGTTTGCCACCATGGACTGGGCCAGCCCGGGAGGTCACTGAACAGGGTCCCACAGTGTGCGGGTGGGGTGAGCCTCCCCCACTCTCGCAAGTATGAGAAGTTTGATGTGCGGCTGGATATCACTGCGTTACACGAGCTTCCCATGCTCTGTTTCTCCATCCTCCTGCTGAGGGCCGCCTAGGCTCCTTCCCAGGCGCGTCTGTTAGGAATTCGAGGGCCATCAACACTCCCGCCACATGGCTTCTTCTGATCTGGGATACTTTCCTGTTTCTGCATCTTGCACAGCAGGGGGCAGCGTGGAGCCAGTGGTGGGAGTCCCTTGCTCCGGTGCCATTCCTGGCCACGGGGCAGGAACAGAGCAGAGCACAGCCCTGTACACCTACGAATGAAGGGGACAGGAGGGCGATGAGCGGCTCATCGCTCACTCCCCACATGGGGCCGGCTGGCTCCTCAGTGGCCATGGCTGCACAGGACGGCTGGCTCCGGGAAGAGGCGGAGAAGAGGTGGTCAAAGGCCCCCTCACATGGCCGGCCTCCACACGGCCGGCCTCCCCCATGCTGCTGGATGATTCCAGCGGACACTTTCCCTGGCTCTTACCCGGGTGACACCTGTGTGCTGTCACACCTAGGCCCTGTTCCTGACGTGCTCCACGATGGGAGTCCTCAGGGAGCTGATGCAGACAGACACGTATCCATCCACCCACCAGCCTGGGGTGCTGAGCCGGAGAGCTGAGGCCGACAGACGGTAGATGCAAGAGGGCATGTTTGCCAAAGGTGCGGCCTGGACTGAACTGGAAAAGCCAGAGGGCTGGCGGGCAGTGGGGGGTGGGGGGTACTGCTCTTATCCAAGCCCAGCCCCTGCGTGTGGCTGCAGGGAAGCCACCCCCGGGGTGGGGGGTGGAAAGGTATTTTCCGGCCAGCTCACCCACCTGGGTCCTGGGAAAGGACCTGACAAAGGCACAGACTCCAGTGGCTGATTGTTACCATTTAGAGGACTGTAAATGCAGATTTCTGCTCTGCCTTGTAAAAAAAAAAGGGGGAAGAAAGGAAGGGAGGGAGGAAGGAAGGAAGGCAGGGAGGAAGGAAGGGAGGAAGGGAGGGAGGAAGGAAGGGAGGGAGGGAGCACAGGGCCCTTGCTGGACTCCTGGCCCTCCTGTGCAGGCACATCTGGGGGGACCTGGCGCCACCTGGCTCTGCCTGTGGAGCTGCCGTCTCAGCCCTGGGCCCTCGGGCTCAGCTCTTTAATGCCCTTCCGGGTCCAGGCAGCCACTGTCTCGCTGTGTCCTCGGGGCTTCTCCCAGCGGCGGAGGCCGCTTCAGCCCTGGTCCCTGCGACCCTGCAGCCCTGGCTGTGTGTCCTTCCACACCTCCTCCTACGCCGCAGCCCCACCTCCCTCCTGTCGGGGGCGCCTTTTCTGTGTCCACACTCGTCGAGCAGCAGGATCAGCCCTGGCCACCACTGAGGCCAGCCGGCAACTTTGACTGTTCCCTGCAAAGCCTGACCTGGGCCCCCCACCGCACCCCAGGAGCCCCGCCCGCCATTCTCCCAGGACACGGACAGGGCTGTTCGGCAGCGCCGGGGCTCTGGGGGCGCCGTCTGGGTGGCCTGAATGGGTTCCGCCACCCCGGTGGGGCTGGGGCTTCCACAGAGGGGCACAGTCACACCGCCATAGCTGGGCTGTTGCCCCTGGTCCCCCCCCCGGCCCCACGTGACTGGTCTCATGACAGTGTTTGCTCAGCGTGGGTCCCCGCGGCCGCGCAGTCAGAACTCACAGGCTGTTCCGCACACCCCTCCTCGCGGGGCAGCTAGGCTGTTGCCTCGCGGACAAGGACAAACAAGTCTGGCTGCCAAGCCCAGGCCGCTGCTGGGCCGGCCTGCAGCTTCGCGGAGAGAGGCCCGGGCGCCGGGAGCTCCGGGAGCCGTGACCTGCTGTGAGCGTTTTGGCCACCAGGGCAGGCTCTGCTCTGACACCCTCCCCTCCCCTTCGGAGAAGGGCCTGTTCCCACACTGGTGGGGGTGCGGCCAGCGCAGGCGGGAGACGCCACTTTGTTGACAATTCTAAATATTTCATCACACTGACTCTAAAAATAGCCCCAGCGAAGTACAGACAGCAGTGGGAATTCGTGGAAAAGTCGTTTTCCTGGAACAGAAAGGGAAACAGAACAGCGTGACCAGCCAGCAGGGGCCCCCGCCAGGACTGAGAGTCCCCAGGAAGGTGGAAAAACAATCTCACTCAGAAGAGTCCCCACCCACTCGCAGCCTTGCAGGGTGCCAGAGAAACAGCCTGGGACTATTCCTTTCCTCAGGCACTGTTTTTCCGGCCCCAGGGCTGGAAACCCGGCAGGAGACCTTTCCAGTCACTTCGAGATCAGAGAGGCTGGCCAGTCTCCTCCTGAGTTCAAGTCTGGGGCAGTAATCGCTCCCCGCCCCCACCAGTGTCGCTGACACTCCCCCTCCAGCTGGGGGTGGGGCTGCTCCCAGGAGTGCAGTGAGTGACCCGGGGGCTTCCCTCCCCTGCACCTCAGCCCCCCAGACACAGGTCCGACCTCCCAGGGCCATGCCCCCCTCAGGCTGCTCTGGGGGGCCGGAGGCTCCCGCAGTGCTGGGCTTCTCCCACCTGCCGTCCCGGTGCCACCCACCGGCACCCTGGCTGTGGCTCGGCGCTCAGGTCAATACCCCACCACCCGCTTGCTCCACCGGGCGACTCCAGGAGGACCCCAGACAGCCCCAGGCCCACGCCCCGTCTCCCAGCCCAGCATCTTCTCATACGTTCAGGGCCGTTTGAGTTGCGTCTTTGTTCCTTGTCCACTTGCCACCGGGCTGTTGTGGTTCATGGAGTCCTATCGGAAGTTCCCACATTCTGCCTGTTAAGCCTCAGCCGACCCTGTAGGGGGCAGGTATCTCCTTCCAGTCTGAGTCACACAAAACCACTTCACTTCAGTAAGAGCTCTGCTTGTGAAAAAAAGAACAGCAGTGCAGCCCACCTGCCCCGGTGGCTGTGAGGGCTGCGTGGGCTCGCAGAGCCGGGTGCTCAGCCCTGTGTGCGGCCTGCAGCCAGGCAGCAGAGTCTGGGCCCTCCCCATGCTTCTTTCCCTGTAGGTGTCAAAGCCCGAATCCAGCCGAGCACATTTGCAGATCTGATGGGCTTCACAATCAACCCCTGGACCAGGCCAGCAAGAGAAGGCGCTCCCAGGGGTCATGCAAAAGGAAGGTTTTCACAGGAAGAACGGTGGGGGAACGGGAGGGAGTGACAAAGAGGTGCCCCGGCCCGGGGCTCAGCTGGTTGGAGCAGCTCCCCAGCACCCCCAGGTTGCAGACTGGACTCCCCTGTCAGGGCACATATGAGAATCAACCAGTAAACACATCAATAAGTAGAACAAGGAATTTCAAGGGGTGTGTGTGTATCTCTCCCTTCCGCTCTCAAAGCAATAAGCAAATTGCAGAAAGGAAGGTTGGCTTCGGGCAGGACACCTTTTCTCTGGGGAACGGGAGAGGGGAGGGTTTTGTCCTGCCGATGGCCTCTGCTTCTGTGGGGGATGGAGACGCCCCACGTGACCGATGGCCTTGCTGACTGGCCGGAAGAGGGGTGTGGGCGTTTCGACAGGCACGCGGGGAAGGCAGGTGGACCCCCCCCCCGCCTCTTCCACCCCAGCAAGTCTGTTTGGGGGTGCGTTTTATGTCATATTAAATTATTTGGGGTTTTGTCATATTAAATTATTCGGGGTTTTGTTTCTTACTCGGGTGTTGTGATCTGGTGTTAGTGCCAGGGTTGTGCTGACCTCAGAGGGGACTGGGGAAGCCCTACTGTGCACCCTCAGCTTGGGGTCACAGGGCAGCCCTAGCTCTCATGCCCCGTCCCCCCGCCTGCCTTCTGGTTACTTCTGCCTCTTTAGGAGTGTCCCTCCCTCCTCAGCAGTCCTGATAGGGGGCTCGAATGTGGGAAAATTTTAGTTTAAGTAACAGCGAATAAGCTTAGTAATCAATGCGTGCAAATGCTTTGTTCCAGCAACTGAAGGTGTGACCCACCCTGACACGGGGAGACCACGAGCAGTCCCACCTTTGTGCCCCGGGAGGACTGCACGCCGTTCAGGATGGGCTCTGAGCCGCTGTGCTCCAGGGGGAGATGCCCACCCACTGTCCAGGATACGGCTAAGACCACCGCCCGGGGCGAGAATGATGGAGATGTTTTTTTTTTTAATACAATTAACTTTCCCCCCAATTCCAAACCCCTTACCTACATTTTTCTTCTCCTTATAAAAAGGGCCATTTTAAAATAGAATTTAAGATGGTCTGTTAGGGTACAAACCCGCCACCTTCTCAGATCGCCGGCCATCTGATTAAAGCGCCACAAAGATTCGAACCCTGTCTCTGCTGATTGGGTTTGGTGGTGACAAGCTGCCCGAATGCCAGGTTTTCTGGTTTCATATTTAATAAAAAAATCTGAATAAAGACAAATGTTTTCTAACTCATGCATTTTACTTTATTATTTTATAAAAATGTTAAATGTATTAATTTTTTCTACATAGAGTTTTTTTTTTCTAGCTTTTTAAAGGACCCAGTTCATTGATTTTGTGAAGAAAAGAGCCATGTACTAAACCCAGCAAGAGCGGGGAGGCCTGCCGGGCGGCCTCACAGACTCAGAGACCCTCAGTAACCACGAAGGACGGTCTGACAGGAAAACTTCCCAACTAGAGGCTGGTCCTGGCAGACGGTCCGTGCCCCAGGTTAGCGTCTTCCCTGACGAAAGGCAGTCTTCACCTTAATCGAGCCTGTTGTCTTTTTGCATCTAAGATAGCATCTCTTTGGAAAGTCAGGTAACGTTCCTTTTTCAGGAACCCTCCGGCACCCCCAGCACACGGGAGCTGAGACTGCAAATCCCTCGTTGCTCTGATCACCATCGTGTTCACTGTTGACTGTTAATTATCAAGTCTCCACCTGTGTAAAAGAAGTGTGTGTGTATCCAATCCCAGGTCCCCCTGTAACAGGGTGCAGCCAAGGAGGGCCCCAAATAGAGATTTGTAATGGGGTCCAGAGCTCAGTGTCCAGGAAATATTAGAAATATATATATATAGGATGTCCTCACCCCCACAAGTCTGAGCTGGGGGATGGGACACATGGAACAGGACTATTCAGAGCTGTTTTGCATAGCAACAGTTTTGCAGTAACCTCTAGAATGGTCGTTTAACATATCTATAACCTTTAACTGGTTCCATGGATATGTTAAACAGCTGTGGCCCTGCTTTGAGCCAAGGGGATGGAAGTGACTTCAACCCAGGATGCAACTGGGAGGCAACTCCCCCAGGGTTACAGAGCCTGCGTGAGAGCTTGGAGATGATTGGCTCCACACCACAGAGCCACACCTGCCCGGACTTACTATGGCAGCCCAGTAGAGCTGGAAGAATACGGAATACTGGCAGCTGCGGCCAATTGTGGGAGGAGTTGGAAACGGTGCAGCAGAGGAAGACTGGCGCTGGGATTTAAACCCAGGCACGGCAGCCATGCGGAGACTTTTGGGGATCACACGTCTTGGGCAGAGAAGAACCACGGGCTTCTATTTGTTTTTCTGAGATACAGTACCCCGGACTGGGCAGAGGGGGAGGGAAGGACTGTGGGATCTCAATGAAGATATTAAGTTATTACTCTTAAGTTTGTACAACTCTTTAAATAAACAGTCCCTTTCCTTTTCACCAATCTCTGGCATTGAGAGACGTCTTTCCCTGGCATCGGGCAAGGCAAACCTAGTACATTGGGGGGCGGGGACCCCCAGAGCACAAGAGTGGGTCCATTCGGTAATACTGTATCATTCGCGCCCCCCACCCCGGGTCTGTTCTGTAACACCCCTGCTTTGCTTTCTCCCCCTCCTTGATCTTTCACCAGTAGGTTTCATATAACCCCCTTCTGTCTCTTCTTTTGACTGTAATGTATAAAAGAAGCTGCAAAACTGCCACTTTTCTGGAGCATTTTCTCAATCCATTGAATTTTTGCTTCCTGGCAATTGTCAGTTTGGCTCAAAAAAAAAAAAACCTCATAAAAATTCTTATAGGTTTGGCCTTTCCTTATGTTGACAATTTTACACGTTTCCTTAAAATGCATTTAAGAAAACTCAGGTCACTGAGTTTCTCCCCACTTCTCACTTTTCCTTGGATCCCCCACTCTGACTGGGGGTCCTCGGTCTTCCTCTGGGCAGCCAGGGCCCCCATCTGCCATACCTCCCCCCACCCGCCACCCCCCACAGGCAGGTTTCCAGTGTCCTCAGCCTCACGTCGGGCCCTCGAATGATGGAAGTTGCTGGGACCTGTCGGTGTAAGAACGTCCAAACCTGTTGAGAATTTTTTAAAAAGTTTATTTGAGCCAAAGAGAGGCAACACCTGGAAGCAAGATCTCAACAGACTGAGATGAATGCTTCAGAGAATAACACCTAGTAATTTTTTAAAAACGCATTTTAGGTTAAGGTGGGAACTAAGGAAGGCTGCAGGAAGGGGCAGGAAGCAAGGCGGGCGGGGTCACAGGCCAGTCAGGATGCTGTGCCCTCATATCTGCTTCAGGAGGAGGGGCTGAGAGAGGCAGTTCAGGGGTGTGCACACCCAGACCCACTGAAGCGACCGACTGGGACGGCTTAATGCCTTTCAGGACGGATGTTACCTGCTGGGGTGCCGCCACCCGCCAGGACCTGCTCGGCTAGGAACTCACAATCTGGTCGCCCTGTGAGCTGACTTCCCCCAGAGCCCCTTTCTCCATCCACAGACCCGTGGGGGCTCCGCCTGGGGAGGGAAAACCAGGTAGCAAAAGGAAATATTTCCACTTAAACATTTCTGGGCAGTCGCTGCTAGAGACTCAGAGGGCTTGCGAACTTCACGCTTCCGTGAGCCTAGCAGGCCGCAGTGGGAGAGAACACACAGACCTCAGTCACGCATCTACGCACCAGCAGTAACCGATCGAATGAAATACGACAGTGGTGCTACCTACAGTGACGTTAAAATAGGATCATTGAGGGCTACGTCTGCCGTGTTTCAGCGACAGAACAGCGCGCTGCTAAGAGAAATCCAACACCTGACCGACGGAGGGGCTCCCTGTAGCCTGGGCTGGAAGGCTGGGTGTTGAGGGGTCTGAGGGGCCGGGGCAGGCCTGGGGAGGACGGTGTGGGGTGGGGACACTGTGCGGGGACTTACCACCCGTGTGCTGCCGGGCAGCTGCTCTCTGTGCGTCCCCTGCTGTCCCCGCCTGCCTGCTGTCCCCACCTGCCTGCTGTCCCCACCTGCTGTGACGGGGTGGTGCCAGCGCACACTTGCTGAATAAACGAGAATAGAACTGCGGGTCCAGCTGAAGGAAAGGCCAGCACCGCGGCGTCCAGAGAGAAACTAAGTGCGTGCCCCTGTCCGGACTGGACACGACCCCAGGGGCGGACAGCGGGACGGCTCCGCGGCAGGGGCACCACGGCCCTGGGTTCGGCGGAGACCCACAGGCAGGCAGGGGGCAGGGGCTCCAGGTGCGCCCCGAGGGAGGCGGGGCCCGCGGGGCCTGGCCGGGAACCTGGAGAGCGGCCAGGGCGCGCTCCGGCCTTTCCCGGTGGGTCCTGAGCTCGAAGCCGGGACGACCCGGGGAAGCAGTCGGGGGCTGACGGCTGCTGGAGACTCTGGTCTGACTCCTGCGAGTCTGGCTTACAGCTGGCTGCCTCCTGGCCGTCCCCGCAGGTGCGGGGCTGGCCTCCCGCGCTGGCGGCCGCGGGGTGTGTCGCAGTTGTCACAGATGGCTTGGCCTGCTCTGGTTCTCTGCAGGCCACCTGCAAGCCCCTGGGGTCCTTTCCGTCACTGCCTACCGCGTTTGAGGGAGAACAGCAAGCCCTCGGGCCACAGGACAGATGGCCCTGCGGGCCTCAGTGTCCTCGCCGCGGAGCGCACGTCACTCCGCAGGACACGCCCGCCGCAGCTCTGCCAGCAGCGCGCACCGCCGGTCGCACCAGCTGAGTCCCTTTCCCACCAGCAGCGCCCGCCCCCAGCGGCTCAGGCCCCGCCCCTCACCCCAGGACACTGCCCCACCCCGCGCCTGCGTACGCCAGCCGGCTCCTCAGATCCCGCCCCAAGCACCAGCAACGCCTTCTAACAGCCCAACTGCGCACGCGCGCCGAGAGCCTCCGCCGACGCCTCGGACCCACCCCGCGCACGCGCTGCACGCGCCGCACGCGCCCCGCGCGCCCCACGCCCCCGCGCACGCCCAGGCCTCCCCACCTTGGCCAATGGGCGACGCCGCCGCTGAGCCTCCGCTTATCTGCGGTGCGTCCGCCAGCGCGCGTCAGTCAGTCGGGGCCCTGGGCTGGCGTTGCTGGACCTGCTGGGCCCCGTGCTTCGGCCCCGTGCTTGTTCCCCGGCTCCCGCCCGTCCTCTTCGGAGCGCCTGGCACTTAGGCAACCCCGGCCCGCCGGCCGCAGCGCCCGCCCTCCGGCGCCATGTCGCAGAGCGGGACCCCCGGAATGCAGGAGGAGAGCCTGCACGGTGAGCCGCCGGGGCCGCGGAGGCCGGGAGGAGGCCGCCGGGGGAAAGGCAGAGCCGGCGGAGGAGGCCAGGCTCCGACAAGGCGCGGGAGCGAAGGCTGCGCCTGCGCGGCGGGCACGGGGCCTCTCGCTGCCCGCGGCTAGGGGTCGGCGCTGGGGCCGGGCGTGCTGCGGCTCCGCCCGCGGGCGTAGGGCCCCGGCGGGGGGTCTGGCCGCGGACTGGAGTCCCTTCCCACCCGCCGCCGAGCCCGAGCTCTGCGGCTCAGGGGCGCTGGCGCGTTTCTGGAAGGCCGTGTTGACGCTCGCGCTCCGCGGTTCGGAGCGGCGTGGGTTGTACGCGCAGAAACCGAGCGTTTGGCTGAATCGCAGGAGCTCTAAGTGTGAACCCGGCGCAGTTGTGCCCGTAGCGGCGGTCAGGGCTCGGGGCGGAGGGGAGACGCAGCCGAGCGCCCGGCCACGGGCCGGTCCTCGCAGTGTGCGAGGTGGACAGCGTTAAAAATGGCCCAGGCCTGGGAAAGGCTCTCTCAAGTCCACGCCCCACTTGCCCTGGAGGGTCGTTGTACAGCCGAGTCCGAGCCGACCTGTGGGCTCAAAGCAAGCGGGAGGACCGGTCGCGGCCGCTCCGCACTGCAGCCCGTGCCCCGCGCCTGCGAGGGGCGACCGCCTGCAGGCCGGCCGGTCTGGGTCCCGCGGGCCGGTCCGGATGCAGAGGCCCGGGGGTGGCGGGAGGACCCGGTGGACGCCCACCTTCTCGTTTCTGCGGCAAGAGTTTGCTGAGCGAAAGGAGCAGCGCCGCGGTTCGGGAGGACTGTTCGAACTTCCAGGGCGAGTTTTTAAGTCTCACAGCAAAGGCCGTGAGTGACCCGCACGGTGCAGTGCGTAGTCGGCAGGTGTCTTTTTAAAATTGCGGTGGTGTCCTCGAGCTTTGAAGTTGACTCGTTATCTTGCTTGAATTGGGTTAAAGGGTTAATCTTTGCTGTCTTTTTCTCACAAAAGAGCCAAGGGGGTGTTTATAAACCCTGTGCCTGCAGGCCGTCCCCTTTTCCAGTGGTCTAGCTGCCTAGCTGCTGGCACTGTTTCCCTGGTTTGGATGGAGCCTGGAAGGTTCCGTGTGCTCCCGAGGGGCTCGGGGCTCCCTCCCCGACTGACACCGAACTGCTGAGTCACTAGCAATGCGAAGTCCCGCATGGGAAGCCCGGCCTTTGTGTCTCGCCCCTTCCACAGCAGAGCGTGGAAGCGGACTCGGTGCTCCTCGTGCGGACGTGCGCCGGGGCACTCGCCGCCGGGGGCTGGGAGGAGCCCGGCCAGGCAGCTGCCCTGGAAACGTGAGCCGGGGGCGCGCCTGGCCTCCGCGTGGTTCCCTCTTGTTTACGTCTGGCCCAAACCCACAGACAACCCGCGTGCCATTGCTCTATGGGCTGGGCCCCCACACCCCGCCCCTAACTCCAGCAAGAGCTGCTGATCTGCCAAGCGTTCTGCAGGCCCTTTTCTCCTTAGACACACAGCCAGGTAACTAGCAGAGGGATGGGGCTTCCTTCCCAGGAGGTCTCCTTCTGGGCAGGGATGCGCAGGGGGCACCGTTCTCTGGGGTTTGTCGCAGGAGAGGCTGGAGCTGGTGGGCACCTGATCTGTCCAGAATGGGGCTTTTTTTCCTTAAGAATGCTTAGGACTTTGTGGGACATGATTCCAAAGAGCATGTGCTTGTCTCCATGGAGTCTTGGGGTGCTCCTTGAGGTGGAGTGTGTGTGCCCCTGAAGCCAACGTGATGTTCTGTTACATCTCATGTAGGTGGTTTTGTTCAGTGTTGTCTGCAGTGGTGGGGCAGGGCTCCAGACCCCCGGGCTTCTTGGATGGGGGGAGTGTCCGCTGTTGTGAGGAGCCTGGCCTGGGTGCAGGTGGGGAGGCCGGCTGATCAGAAGGTGGAAGCTGAGCTCCGCCTCCTGCCACGGAGGTTGGCCTGTGAAACCCTGCGTGGCAGGGCGGCGCCTGGGGGAGGGCCTGTGCCTCCCTGCACTGGCCCTCTGAGCTGAGTCCTCTCTAGTGAGTGGGTAGATGTGAGTGAGGCGTTTTCCTGAATCTGTGAGTAGTTCTGGTGAGCCAGGGAGGTGTCGTCTGCCAGGCAGAAGTGCGGGTGGCGTGGAGATCCCATTTGTGCCTGGCACCTGGTGCCGGCAGCCCCGTGGGACTAAGCCCTCTAAGTTGTGGGACCTGATACCAGCTCTAGGCAGTGGTGGGACAGCTGGGTGGGGTTGGAGAGTTAGTGACGGCTGTGGGAGCCCCCACATGTGTCAGAAGAGTGGTATCGAGAAGATACCACATACTGCAGAGTCCGTCTGCGTCAGACGCCGTCTGTGACCCAGGCCACACTTCAGCTGGAGCCAGGAAATGCAGCCAGGCCCAGAGGCCCAGTAACTGATTGAGCCTGGAAAAGTGGAGCCGTGCCCAGTGCGGGGCCCAGTGCTGCTCTGTGCCACGGGCTGGAGCGGGTGTGCTGCTGGCTGAGCGTGACCTTGAGTCCCGGGAGGGAAAGCGGGAAGGAGGGCGTGAAGGGAAGACCCGAGGCCCAGGTTTTCATGATGACGTGTGGGGTCGGGGGAGGCATCAGAGGCCTTGGAAGACGGTCAGCAGCTTGCTGAGGACAGATGAGCCGCCTCTGGCCTGGTGCCACGGGGCAGTCTCTGCAGTCACTGCGGCTTCCGCTCACAGGCAGAGTCCGAGTGGGCTGTGCGGACTGAGGCACTGGGAGGAGTGGGCGAGGAGGGGGTGTGTGAGCTGGACAAGCTATGTGGTGGGCTCAGCGGCAGCGCGCGGGAGGCTCCTGCTCGCCCCTGAGCCTGGGTTTGCCATTTTCTGATCAGCACGACTCAGGACAGCGCCCCTCCGCATGCAGGAAGCGGGGCAGCGAGGAGCTGCGGCCACCCCTCGCTGCGCCGCGGTGCGCGCTGTGGTGTGGCTCAGGGCTGCTGCTCTGCCCCTCACCTCGGCGGCGGTGACCGTAACGGAGTCAGCCTGCCTGCGCCCTGTCCCTGCTGCACCCGGGTCCTCCGCGGGCGGGGACAGCTGTGCGGGGACCCGCAGCCTGGGGCTGCCAGCGGGATAGCTGACAGGAAGCAGCCCCGAGCCGAGGGGGCTGCAGAGGCCGCTGTCAGTGAGCAGAGGGACCGGACCGGGTGGGGGTCAGGTCACACGTGCAGGCTGCACCCGGGTCCGCTGAGTCGTCACAGAAAAGGGTCGGCGTTTCGCACAGCTGATTAAAAAGATGCTGTCCATATGGACAGTGACCACGGAAACACGTTCAGCCTTGTCACAAACCGGAGAGATGCAAATTAACCCCCCACGGCCAAGTGTAAACACTGATGAGGCCACGTGTGAGGTGGCCGCTGCCCATGCTGGCATGCAAACCGCAGCCGAGAGACCGTGAGGCTCTGGGAACCCCGAACACTTACCACCACCTCGCAGCCTGGGGGCCCCTGTGCGTGTCTCCTGCAGGGACACTGCGGTGTTTATGGAAGTGCTCTTCAGAGCTGCCCGCACTGGACGCAGCCCGGCGGGTCAGAGTGGGCAGTCGATGGCGTGGCCATGCAGTGGGGTTCTGGATGTGCCAGCGCGTGGATGCCTCCACACCCACTTGGGGGCCCCTCCCGCGCAGCCCCCCGAGTGGCTGTTGGGTCCTGGCCCCTCCCCACCATCTGCCCTCTCACCTGTGGGTGTCTTCGCTGCCGTGAGCCGGGGCTCCTGGCAGCACCACGGGCTGGCTCTCGGGGGGTGGGGAGGGGTGGGGAGGGGCTCTTCGCTCTCCTCCTGTGGGAAGTGCCGTGTTGTCCCCATCTTCCCCTGTCAGTGCTCTGCCTGCGCCCAGTTGGACACAGGAACAGCTGACAGCCCCTCCAGGCCACGCCTCACTGGCCCCCATCCACTGAGACCACCGTGGTGCAGGGCTCTGCCCGCCCTGGTGTGCAGCCAGTTCCGCGGGGGGCTGGAGGGGGCCTCTGGTTCCTCTGAACCCCGGGCTGCGAGAGGCAGAGCCTCGCTCCCCGGGAGCCTTTGTGGTTGGGTTGGGAGCCGCTTCTGTTGGGGTTTTGACGAGCAGGTGACCTGCTGCTGATGAGACCACAGTTCTCCGAATCTGTGAACTCTGGGTAGAGTCAGTGTGGGATTTTAGTTCAAGCTGAGTCGCTTCCTATGAGGACTCGGGACTGAGGGGTGGCCTGCTCTTCTTCATTGAGGTTGGTCAGAAGTCTCCTCTGCTGCGGCCGCAGTCTCCCTCTGGCTTCTGGTGTGACTTAGCAGGGGGCAGCAGCCGTGGTGGCTCGTGGGGCCCGCCTCGGGGCCAGGCTGTCCTGCTGGCAGGGGGCAGTGGGCTGACCAGAGATGGCTTAAACCTTCACAATTTCTAAAGTCTCTTAACCTTTTGACGGTGTTTTTCTTCTAAAAGTTGAGTGCAGAAAAGCATCTGGTCGTTCTGACTGGTGTGGCTCAGTGGGTTCGATTCCCGGTCAGGCACAGGCCTGGGTGCGGGTTCAGCTCCCGGTCGGGCATGGGTGAGAGGCAGCCGACCGGCGTGCTCTTGCAGCACTTCCCTCCCTGCCTCCGCACCCTGCCCGGGGACAGGCTTTAGCACTCCGGCCGCATGCAGGCCCCATGCAGGCCCCGGCCCCGGGGGCTGCCCGTCCTCGGGAGGGCGAGGCCAGGCCAGGAGCGCCACTGCGAGAGCCAGGGACCGTGCGGCCCGCGGCCCCTCTTGGGGGGGGGAGGGGGGGCTGCCATCTGAGGAGCCCCAGCGCCGCCCACTCTCCCCGCAGGCTCCTGGGTGGAACTGCACTTCAGCAGCAGCGGCAGCGGGGCCGGCGTGCCCGCCTCGGCCTCGCTCTACAACGGGGACATGGAGAAGATCCTGCTGGACGCGCAGCACGAATCTGGACGCAGCAGCTCCAAGAGCTCTCACTGCGACAGGTGGGTGCAGACGCGCTTTGCCGTGCTGCCGTGGGGACAGTGCGGCTGCCGTGGGCCAACGCTGTCCTGCGCCCCCAACCCCACGCCTTGAGGCGCCTTGAGTGGCTTTGTCATGAGCTGCTGTCCTTGGCACAGCCAGTGACTCAAGGCACACGGCCAAGTCCGAGATCAGAGGTCGGGTGCTCTCCAGGACTGAGGGACAGACTGCAGAGCCAGTAGGAGACAAAGCCCACCGTCCCCTGGCTGTCCCTGTCCCCCAGGACTGGCCAGTGATGCTTTGAGGTGGAAGACGGGTCTGGCCCTGACCTGGTGCTGGGGGAAGGGCAGCTGCTGCCCGTTGGACTGTCCCCTGCCCGTGGGGCGTTGCTGCTCCTGATGGAGAGGGTGTCAACGTGTCCCGTTCTCCTTCCTCTGTCTCCCAGCCCGCCTCGCTCTCAGACTCCACAAGACACGACCCGCGTGTCGGAGACAGACAGCCACAGCACTGGAGAGAAGAACAGCTCTCAGGTAGGGGGCCCCGGGTGCAGGGAGTGGCCTGCTGCGGCCTGTCTGCGGGGCCGCCCAGCAGAGGACCATCTGGCTCTCAGGGGTCTCCTGCCTCGTTTTGGGATGTGTGGGATGAGGGCATGTCCATCACGGGCTGACGCTGAGCCCAGCAGAGGGGGTGTGGGCTTAGGTCGGACCCCACGCGCCTGTGGCCTGGAGCAGGGGGACGGGTGGCTGGGGGTCATCAGTGGATGGTCACTGTCATCTTGGCCACAGGTCAGGCCTTGAGTGGGCTGGGTTTTGATGTCTGAGCCGGCGCTCTCTGCAGGCTGCTCAGGGCCCCTCTGCCCTGGAGGTCGAACTGTGCACGGGCCTTTTTCTGTGGGCGCTGCAGCTGCTTCCAGAAACTGCCCTCGGGCTATGCGCGCTGGTGCCGGGTGGTTCAGAGGTGGGAGCTGACCGGGCCGGCGTTTCAGCCCAGGGTCCCTGCTCTGACACGTCAGGCACTCAGCTTTGCCGTGAGACCAAGTGCAGGGGGACTGCCCTGGTGGGTGTGCGTCTCGTGGCAGAGGCCAGCGCCTGTGTGTCTGCTGTGGCCAGTGCGGCATACAGGAAATGCCCCCGGGTCCCTCTTCCGGCCAGCACTTGGTCCTCCCCCGCCCAGGCTGGTCTCCCTCAGAAGGACGGAGGAGCCCTTGTACCCCAGGCTCTGCCTGACCCAGAAGGCTTCTGGGTCCCCACCCTGCTGCCGGGTGCTTTGGTGCTGCATTCTGGGGCGTTTCTAAAATGTGAAACATTTTCCTTCAGAGTTTAAAGAGGAATTTCATCTCAGGTACAGAATTTTTAAGTGCAAAATCACCCACAATTCTACTTTTTAAAGCCCCCTTTAATGAGTGTAGTGTGCGATGGAATTTGTAAATGATGCCGGACTTCTGGGCTCTCCCCATGCCCCTCGCGAGGAGCTTTCAGCCACACTGTGCGCTCTGCAGCGCTGGCATGAGCCCCGCCCGGCCCGAGCGTCCGTCCCCCCGGCTGCAGCCAGCCCGCCACAGCGTCTGTGTGGACGTCTGTCTGCACTCCGTGCTCCTCCCCAGGGGCAGCGTTTGCTGGGTCTCATGGTCGGGACATGGGTCTGTCCGTCTGTCTGGTCTGCCGGCTGGCCCTGAAGACTGGCCATGGCCTGTGGCTCCGAGCTCCGCCTCTGGCCCAATGCCAGGCGGGAGGCGGCGCTCCTGGTGTGGGCGCGAGGGCTGCCCGCTTTTAACAGCCCTTCCCTGCAGTCCGAGGAAGACTACATTGAGAGAAGGCGAGAAGTGGAAAGCATCCTGAAGAAGAACTCAGACTGGATATGGGACTGGTCAAGTCGGCCAGAGAACATCCCCCCCAAGTGAGTCCTCTTCGAGCGCCGTGGGGTGTCTGGGATGCGGCTCAGGCCGGCGGGCTCACGGCTGCCCCCCCCCAGGGAGTTCCTGTTCCGGCACCCAAAGCGCGTGGCCACGCTCAGCATGCGGAACACGAGTGTCATGAAGAAGGGGGGCGTCTTCTCAGCTGAGTTCCTCAAAGTCTTCCTGCCGTCTCTGCTGCTCTCGCACCTGCTGGCCATTGGGCTGGGGTAAGTGACCCCACGTGGCCCGCCTGGGCAGCTGCAGGTCTCAGCGACTCCGTCTAAAAAACTTCACTGAGATCAGAGGTCACGAGGCACAGCTTATGTAACGGCGTGCGAGCAACCACGCCCACGTGACCCCTGTCCAGGTCGGGAAACAAACATGACTGTGACCCCGTGGCCCAGCCCGGCACAGATGCTGCCAGCCCTGGCGAGGGCACGCGTGGGGGACACGTGCTCCCTGCCCGTGCTCTGTGCAGGTGCAGACAGGTACCTCTCCTGGGTGCCCAGTGCCCAGAGTGCCGTCCCCCCACCTCCCGCAGGTCTGTCAGCAGGGACAGGGGGCACCCGAGTGCAGCTACGGGTCTCGGGCCACTGGCCCGACAGTGCCGTGGTGCCCGGGCCTGAGTCTGCCCAGCTCTCCCTGGCTGCTCTCGTGGGGGTGCAGGGTGGCCTCCCTCCTCGCTCACAGGCAGACTGGGCAGGCAAGACGCCTTCGGATTCCGGCTGGCGCCGCCGGGCGGGAGGTGAGAGCAGGTTGCTTTCCCTGACCTCTGACCCCAGACCACGGCTCCAGCTGCCGCGGAACAGGTTCCCGGGGGGCTCCTCGATGGCAGTGGCCGGGGCTCTTCAGGGTCACCCTGGGTGTTCATACACAGTGAGTTCTGGGTCTTTCGCCCTGTGGGCGACATGGGCCATTACCATGTGCAGTGACTGTCCAGCAGGCTGCTGTTGCATCGACTTGACAGCAGAAGGGCGCGGCCTCCCCTTATGGTGGGAGCGTCAGGCTGTGGCGCCTCCTCCTGGGTGGGACACTGCACTGCGGGGTGCACACGGTGGGACGAGAACCCCAGGTGGTGACGGTGCACCTGCCTGGGTCATGGTGTCCAGGGCCCAGCTCACCCCTCCCTGTTGCTTTTTTGCTCAGGATCTACATCGGGCGGCGGCTGACCACCTCCACCAGCACCTTTTGACGAGGAACTGGGACCGGTGGCTTCTCACAGGGGAGCGGGATTCATGCCGCGGCCTGGGGCTTGGGGCCCGGGGCCCGGCCGGTGAAGGTGCTGTCCTGGTCCTTGGGGGCGGCTGCCCTGTGGGTCTGCTCTGTAAATGCTGCGTGCCTGATTTAGCGGGGAGGGGGCTGCCCTGCGGACCTGCCCAGCCGTGCCCGCAGGAGCAGTCTGCGAGCATGTACACTAACCCTACCAGAACGACGTGGTGGCAGGTTTTCTTTGATGTTATAAATACCCGAGCACAGATCATTTCACCATGCTAGTCAGGATGTACGTAGTGTCTTAGTAGAAATGACTTGTAATCTTAATCCAGTTAAAATTCTCCCTACTTTGAAAGAACGAATGCTGTTGTTTTAGAATGACTCCATGAAGGGTTTATCCCAAATAGGGCCTCATGTCCACTCTGCTGCAGGAGATCCTGGGCGCGGCTGTGTGGTGCAGGGTCCGCGGCCCACGGCAGGCCCTGTGTGGCGCAGACGCTGGCCTGCGTGCGGGGCAGGGTGGCGGCTGTTAGTGACCACACACGTGACGCGCCCAGACAGCTGCTAAGTACCTTCCTCGTTTCCATGTTAGGGGCTGGGTTGAGGCTTTTGTGTTTGTCTTTGCGTGCTGAGAGTCAGCTTCCTTCTAAGTACACGTGTCTACTCTGCAAGACTGGAAATAGAAAAAAATAAATCTTTGCCAAACCCTTCAGACTGCTGCATTTGCTCCGATTGCACGGTTTAAACTGAAAGAGAGCCTTCTGATGAGCCGGGCCCCTTCCCGTGCCCGGAGCTCCACACTCACTCCAGTGCGGCCCCTCAGCGGCTGCCTCCGGTGGGCTGCGGACCACTCACGTGCTGGTGTGTGCGTTCCACTTTTCCACGCCAAACGCAGTCGTGTGAAACACATTTCCATTTTTAAAAATAAACCTTCGTTTATGTTGAAACAATAACCTTGACGGTGGTTGGTCACACAGCCCTCTTGTTGGGTGGCGGCTCAGTGGCATCGAAGTCCTTTGTCATGTCCCCTCTCGAGAGCCTGAGGTCTCACTGACTCTAGCGCATCTCTCCTGGGAGACGGGCTTTGTCCTCTGCTTGTCTAGCGTCCTGACCTTGGTGGTGTCCTTGGCACATGGAGTCAAGATTGGTGTCCTCGGAACTAGCAGCCCCTGTTCGTGTCTGAGCCGTCCCTCGGGGCCCTAATGGGCAGAGCTCGTCTCAGGGGAGTGGGCCGAGTGTCCTCACAAGTGAGGCGGGAGCTGAGACACCAATGAAGGTGCGCATGTGCTTCTGTTTCTCAGTTGGGACAACAGTGTCTTAACAGCTTGTGCAAACAGGCCTCTGTGCTGTTGACACGAATGCACAGCACACAGTGGTGATCATAGGCAGCACTGGTGTCGCAGCAGAAGATGCCCCAGGGACCACGCCCTGGAGGGAGCCTGGGCAGAGCCTTTGTGAACGACACCTGCACATTCCTTGTGACCTGGAACCCACTTCAAGGAATTGGCCCTGAACACAGACCTCCAGACTTGGAAATGTGGGCGTCCACAGGTCTTAACTGGACACCGTGTGATAGAGCATGCGGGCACACGTGTGCCGCAGCCGGGGGGACAGGAGACGGGCTGCACAAACCAGGACCTCCGCACGTGGGTGCCGCCCGCTCTCTCACAGAACACGCCGGTGGGGGTGGTGAGCTGTGTGGTTTCTCAGCTGGTCCCCGGCAGCGAGCAGCGAGGGTGACGGGCAGTGTTGCGACCGCCCGCCCTCCCACGGTCAGTCTCCCCAGACTCCGCTGCTGGGGGGCGAGGCTGGGCTGCTCGGACTCGTGACGCAGCCCTGGGGCACGCTGTGAGGCTCAGAGGCCCACCCCAGGGGGACGGGCCAGCTGTTGTGTGGGTGCTGGGCGAGCTGCCCCAGTAGCCACCACTGGGAGGGGAGGGGAGGGGAGGGGAGGAGCGGAGCCTGCTGGGGCCAAGTGCACACTGGTGAACAAAACAGCCCGAGAAGGGAACACGCAGTATGCTGCTGGGGGTGCAAAAAGCATGGGAGACACATTTGCGTGTGTGTGCAAAGACACAGTGTACACACACTAGAAACGAGCAGCTCTCAGATGGGCAGGTGGGGACAGGGCCCAGCGGGACCGGGACGGCTGGAGGGGGGGCCCGGCCTGCCTTCAACTGGCTCTCGGGACATGGCACCGCCGCACTCACCGCTGAAGGCCAGCAGCCGCCAGGCAGCCGGCCTGTGTGTGAGCGAAGCCGCGCGGAAGGGGCAGAGAAGGCAGGCAGGACCTGAGCACGGGGTCGCAGGGGCCTGGGTGCCGTGAGGTGAAGTCACAGTAGACGTGAGCACTGTCGTGTGGCTAGTAACCTGATCTTCAGGCAGGGACGGTTGGATTCCCAGCTGCTTGGCTCGCTAGGCCGCCACCGCAGTGGGAGGCCAGCACGGGGCCTGGGGAGGCACGTTAGCTCAGGGTTCTCAGGGCACGGGCACGTGCAGAAATCAATCCCATGGACCCCCTTGCCTTTCAGTGACAGGGCTGAGGACAGTGATGCTTCAACAGCAGCGAGCTGACCAACAGCTGACTCTGGTCCCTGGGACCATTCCACGCAGTGGGGTTCCTGGGCCAGGGGGAGCTACGGTGGCGCAAGCCTGCCATCCCTGGTGCCGGGAGGAAGGCGCTCACCTGACGGCCTCCTGAAGGGACCCGTGGGCTGAAGCCGGGATGGCCGGGGAACAAAAGCGTCATGGCATGTGGGTGTTTCCCCAAGACCAAGGTGGGGTCCGTGAGACCGTGACAGGCCCCAGGCAGGCGGGGAGGAAGGCACAGTCCTCTCAGAACCCCGGCTAATACCAGCACGTTGCCGTTGGGCAGACACCAGACTGCCGACTCACCGTGGGGGGCAGAGTCACAGTGACAGGGTGGTGTCCCTGTCCCCTCATGGAAGTGTCCTCCCAGGAAGACACCTTGATGGCTGTGCGGCGAGGAAGGTGCCCGCCCGACAGCGCTGTCACCCGGCCGAGAGCTGCCGGCCGGTCACGAGGCTGCGCCCAGCAGCCCAGACAGAGGGACAGTCTACGGATGGGCTGGCCAGGGCCACAGGACTGTGGCCGCCAGCGGGCGGGCCCCTGAGGGTGTGCGAGGGGCTCAGTCTGCATCTTTGGGGAGCTCCGGTCCAGGCGCAGGGCCTGTTGGGGATACTGGGATTTGAGGACGCCAGGAGGAGTGCTGCCACCACCGAGCCACGGTCTGCGAAACTGGGAAGCATGTCACCACCAGACAGGGTCCCACAGCCAGGTGGGGAATGAGATGCGGACAGGCCCGGTTGGTACTCACCGGGGTTGGTGATTGTTGGAGACCGCAGGCTGCACGCTGACGCCCTGGGTAGCGTGGGGCTGCGAGTAAGCAGAGCTTTCTGAGACGAGCCTCACCCTCCGGCGGCACGCACACAGGGGTCATTCCAAGGTGGGCATGACTTCAAAAAACTGAAAATGGAGAGCCAAGTGCAGGTTCCTCTGCGCTGTGAGCCAGCTAGCTACCTGTGCAGCCTCCTGCCCGTGTGACCGCTGCCGTGTCGGACAGAGTTCAGAAACACGGGTGCAGTCAACCTCAAGCCCCTCCATGTGCGAAGGCAGGAGCTGCCAGACTCTGGGGGCTGTGCAGTCTGTTCCTCCCTCCCTCCACGGTGGGACAACACGGCTCCTGAGAGGTCAAGGGCAGGCCGCATGCTCCCTGGCTCCTGCAAGGAGCGCCATGGGGCGCAGGCCCACCTTTAAATCCGAGCCCAACACCAGTGGCTGAGCTGCGGCGTGCCCACCTGCCACCCACGGCGGGTGGTGCGTGTGCGTGCAGGGCCAGCACCCAGCAGGGGGGCTCATCACGGTCAGTGCGGCCCCTACCCAGACCTGGTCCACACCCACCCACGCGGCTCCCAGCGTGGCCCCACGTGCACACGAGCGCATCTGCAGCGATGGGCCCGCGGGAAGAGCTGTGGAGCCTGGCCCGCAGGCTGCAGCAACCATGTGAACGGCCATTCTGGTGTGCGAGGCAGCGATTTTCAACCTGCACGCCGCAAGAACTTCTAAAACATGCGATAGCACCTACCTGGGGGCACTGGCCTCTTTTCCCTTAGACCGTCAAATTAAAAAAATGATGTTAGCTATCTGGTGGGAGTGAATCAAAATCACACTTTTGGGTCAGATCAGCAAAAAAATGTATTTTTTGGTGTGCTACAGAATTTCAGTAATTTGTGTGGCGTGAGAGGCCAAAGATGGAAAATCACTAGTGCAAGGGACCAAGGGCAGGAGGAGGACAACCCGGCAGCTGGCACAGGGGGCCCGTTACAACTCCACGCCTCCGGGGCTGCATCGCCTCCCCACAGAACGGCTGGGCCCCACGAGGACTTCCGTTTGTCTGACCCAGACTCTCCCAGTTCAGCACCGTCAGGGCTCCGAGTGCAGCCCGACGCCCCGTGCCTGCAGTGGCCAGGGGCGCCCAGGCCCTCCTTGGTGGGCGCCCGCTCCTTCGACCCCCCGCTGGGCCCCCCGGGAAGGCCAGCGCCGCTGGTTGGTGGACACAGAACATGACTGAGTCGAGGTGCAGACTCTGACACCCTTGTCAGCCCCTTAATCAAATACGTACAGACAGTCCCCCTAAAAGAGGAGCCAGTGGGAGTCCCGCTCAGCCGCCAGGAAGCAGACGCAGCACGCCGAGCGGCTCACAGCGCAGCTCCTGCTGTCACAAGCAGGGCTGCTCAGCCTGACGCAGGAAGAGGCTCGTCGTCGGGACGTGTGGACACCCTGAAGCAGGGGCGTCAGACTCACTTTCACTGGGGCCATGTTGGCCCCGCGGTGGCTTTCAAAGGGCTGAAATAACTTTAGGACTGCATAAATGTAACTGCTCCTTAACTGGTAAGGAGTTGAAATGACATTCGGCCCTTTGAGGGCCACCGCGGGGCTGACGTGGCCCCGGTGAAAGTGAGTCTGATGCCCCTGCTCTCAAGTCAGACTGTGAGCCTGGTCCCGCACTGGCTCACAGCAGCCCACCTTTCCTCTGACAAGATGCGTGTCTGAATCCACATGTGAACCTAGTCCACATGTGTTCATCGAATCTAGTCCATTGGAGATTCACACTCCCAGTACAATGGAGCACAGCACCCTCAGCGAGGAAAAACCCACAGAACAGCACGCAGGAACAGATAAAATGTCTCTAACTTTACCTAAGGGAAAAGGGGAACATTCTAGAAAGCAATAATAAAGCCCTGGCTGCTGTGGCTCAGTGGACTGAGGGCCGGCCTGTGAACCTACAGTTCCATTCTCGGGACACCCGCCTGGGTTGCGGGACAGGTCCTCAGCAGGGGGCGCATGAGAGGCAACTGATCAATCATGTTTCTCTCCTCTTTCTCCCCCCCTTCCTCCCTCTAAAGAAATAACAATCTTTAAAATAAAGGATACAAACAAGAAAATCCAAGTCTGAAAACTGCAGGGTTTTTTCCAATGGTAAGAGAAAAAGGCTGAACTGGAACCAAGCACAACAGGGAAAAGAACAGGGAGAAATTCCTCAGGGCCCTTCCCAGTGCGTCCTTCTCAAGGGGCCGGCCGCCAGGGCCGGCTGGGGCAGCACCGGGCCCTTCTGACCCCAGGGGAGCGGCCCGGCTGGCGGCCCTCACCTGTGGCTCCGCCCCGTCCAGGGTGCAGAAGGCCGTCTTTCCTCTGGGTGGGAAATACATTTCAAAGGACAGATGAAAAGTTGCCCGAATACACTGCAAATCCAGTCACACAGTAAAACTTTATTAGTCTTTCTGGTCTGACTAGTGGAGACACATACAACCCTGTTTTCCCAGAACTGCTTTCTTCCCGAGGACAGGGCTGACGGACGCTTAAACACCTGAGGTTTGCATCACCGCCAGTACAGCATGAGCGTTGTTTTAAAATTACAACAATGCACTTTTAGCTCCTCCATTTCTGACTTAATGTGAACCAGAGGCACTGACATTAATTCGGGGTGAGGGGTGACTAGCACCTGCATCTCGGTCATCAGCCATGAAAACATGGCTCCCTTGCCAAAGTGCGTGAGCTGGCCCCTCCCCCCGGACTCTGACTGGCTTGGGCCCGGGTGTGGGTTGGGGGCAGCACGGCCCCAGCGCTTAGTATGGCTACACGCTATGGCTTTGTCTTGGGAATGCAGCTGGCATCCCCTTGTAAGCAATCGTGTCGCTTTGCTGGCCTGAAGTGCAGCCCACATTCACCACACACGAGCGGTGGGGACCGCTCCCCGCTCCGTGCAGTGGCCTCAGCTCAGCTCCTTGCCACGTGCTTTCTTCGCGATGTGAGTCCAGGCGTTCCTTGGGCCTTACCTGGTGTGTCGGACTTTCGATCTCCGCAGAAACAGGCGCAGTCAGGAGTCTGGGGACAGGCGTGCTCAGTGCGGCACAGGGTCCCCATCCCGCTAACGAGGGACAAGCGTCAGGCTCTTCTGCAGCATGATTCCGTGTGGCTTCATTACATGCGGTCAAAGAAAAAGGCGACACTGAGGTTCAGGTTAAAAACACTTTGGATAGTGCGTTGCCTTTATTAGGTGGTTACACCAGAAGGTGTGCTGGAAGATACGGGTGTGTGGGGGTCAAGCTGCCTGAGCCTGCTCGGCCGGTGGCCCCGGGAGGTCTGCAAGTTGCACCTGAGGGCCCCGCCAGCCAGCAGAGGGACGAGAGACATGGGACAAGTGTCCTGTTGGGTGTCAATGTTTTGGTCTATAAACTGGAAAGGACGGCTCAGATTTCAATAAATACATTTATTGTGGGTAATGGCCTTAGTGAGCTCTGTCCACCAGTCTTCCCCAAGTGGGCACTCCACGTGTGCAGCGACTCCCGTGGTCCCCTGGCGGTGTGGATCCTGTCTAGGCGGGGAGCAGGGTGTGCACCCCTGCGCTCCACGGACAGGAGGACGCCCCTGCCCCAGCAGACACCGCCAGCGCAGCCATGCAAGACGAGATGGCGTCTGTGCACTTCCTAGTTGACCTTGTCCTGAAATATGTACAGGTTGTTGGTGGCGGCCACGGCGATGATGTTGTCAGTGGGGTGCCAGGCCGTGTGCAGAATCTTCTTATTGAAGTCCAGACTGTCCACACTGATCTCGTCCTTCTTCCTCTTCCCGCCTGGACACACTCTCCGCGGCTTCAGGCTGGCGCGAGGCTTGCTGTTCTCTCTGGAAGCTTCCAGGGTCACATCCCTCCGCGCGTTCCTGTCAAACATCCTGAAGAAGTTGTTGTAGGAGCCCGTCATGATCGCGCTGTTCAGACAGAGAGAGAAGCACGTGAGCAGGCACGCTGCGTGGCGCCCCCGCACCGGCCCAGCGCGGGCCGGGCTCTGCGGCCACTCCTGGCAGCCCTGTGCTGCCTCGCGGAACGAGTCCTGGAAGTGAGACATGAAAGGTAACTGTGGGCAGGAGAGAAGTGCACGGAGAACGTCTTACTGAACTTCATGTTTATAACCATGTCAGTAAAACCAAGTATTACCGAATAAAAAAGTAATGGATTCATACTTTTTAATTACATTACTGTATTTTCGGAAAAGGTAAAAAAACCCCAAACAACCCTCTATGTATCATCTGTCCTGGTCATGAACCGCAGGGAATTTGTTTTCAAGCCCAAATCTCTGTCCTGCATCAGTGACTCAAAATTGATGTCCACGTCCACACTCAGTGGACATCAGTCTGATGTGTCACCGTATGCTCATTTACAGGTGATCAGAGAGTGTGTTTAGAAACTCATTAATTTCAAAACGTGTTTTCACGTGAGGCAACAAGTAAACAAGGTCGGGAGAAGCCCCTGGAGACGTGTGGGGGGGACAGCCTTGTCCTGCAGCGAGCACCGGGACGCGGCGCTGACCCTCAGGACTCACTTCGACGGCGTTCGGTGGACCCACCGCATCCCAGCAAGTTCCGAGTACACCGGAGCAACCTTGGGTCTCTTTCCAGAGCACGGAGAGCAGGATGCTGAGTGACAGCAAACGCTGCCACGACTCGAGCCCAGCTCTGCACGGACGTGCAGACAACACAGTCTGGTTCTTCCCGGCATGGAAGCCCACAGTCTCGGCCATTCCTCCCAGCTGTCCTCCTGTCTCTGGTCGTCAAGGTGCTGTGAGCGGGAAGCCTGGTGTCTCACGTGCACAGCTCCAGGCTGGCCCGGGCTGTGGGCGAGCACGTTTGTGTCTGATGGATCCCATCTACACTGCACACCAGAGAAAAGGATCCACTCAGCAGAAAAATCGCCCTGGCTAGCTGGGCTTCTTGTGACCGTGGGAACGCTGACAGACGTGAGCATAAGTGGACTCCCAGCAGGCTGGCCCAGGCACAGAGCAGGGACCCCCTGTACTTCACCCGCCCCCCCCTCAACAGAAGCTTCCAGGCAAAAAGGCAGGGGAGTGTTTTCAAGAATGGAAGAACAAGTAAACGTTACTGGAAAGCTTTTTAAAGTTCCTTGGAACGGGTGATTTAAATGGATTTTGTGTTAATTCAGAGGTACCAAAAAAGAAACAGAATGTAAGAATAGCTGTGTGCCCACCAGGCGCTGTTGACAGTTGAGCACCACCGTGTCCCCTGAGCACGGTCACTTGAGGCTGAGGGGCTCCGCTCCGTGCTTGTCTGTGCCCCGGAGAGTTCTACGTCCTGGGACCCAAAGGCCACCCAGGCGTCCGGCCCAGGCACCGTGCTACAGCTGCCTGCCTGCAGCGTCTTCCTGAGCCGTCGTGGGCTCCGTGTGGTTTACTCTCCACAGCGACTTTCCGCTCCAAGCTCAGTGATTTCTACAAGCTCTGCTGCGACTGCTGTCCCTCTCTCCAAGGCCATGTTGGCCTTGTGGGGCCTCGTCCAGGCTCAGTTCCTTCCTCAACCTGGAATACTTCCGGTGTTCTTACTGCCTACTCTGTACTGATTGCAGGACTCGCATTCTCAGAGGGGAAGTCCTGCTGTCTTTGCCGACATACTCGTGTGCAGTGGTGCGGTCGCTTCCGTCTGAGAGCTCGCATGAACCGCCTGCAGCCTGGGAGCCCTGAACCCTGGGCGTGCCCGCAGAGGCTCCCCGCCACGGGTGCCGTTTACCCGGTCCACTTGCCAGGGCTGTGCCTGCAGGGGTCCAAGAGCAGGTTTGCTTACCACACACTAGGAAAGTTCCGTGTGCACTGCTGTGACACAGCCCACTGACAGCATGGCAGTATCTGCCCGAGCCCCTCGTGTCACTCCCGTAGGGCTGGGGAACCCAGGAGTCTCACGTCCTCAGCCACCACCCATCAAACACTAACGGAGGCATGGCGGTTTGCAGGCGGGGTGTGAGCCCCGACCCGAGGCTGGGATGCTGCGTTTGCAGACGCCCAGCGCACCTCCCCCTCACGACAGATGCACAGCCAGACTCCACGTTGCTGTGATGGAGGACAGGCTCACGGCCCCAAGTCTCAGGATCATTATCCACCCCAACCCGAGGCCTCAGACGGACTGCCCTGAGACGCCAACTGAGCGCAGACAGAGCTTTTCTGTGACCCACGGGGGCCCCAAATGCCTGGCCTGCGTGAGCCCATAGCTGGCTGTCCTGCTCCAGGACTGCGCGAGCAGAGGCACTGCTCGCTGGCGCCCTCTCCACCCCCAGCCCCCGTGAGGGCTCCCTCCCCGGAGCCCTGTGAGCTCGGCTGAGGCTGAACGTGTGAAGAGGTGGGAAGCATCAGTACAGCGTTTCTGATGCTGTGCTGAAGGGCTGTGCGGTGCGCCCCCCAGTCCCTTTCTTCCCGGGCGCTCCGCGACCCTCAGCTGTCCTGAAGGTGACACAGGGTCACAGCCGGCCGCTGCCTGGAGCAGAAGTGCCCACGTGACGTTGAAGACGTGACTCAGCAACGCCCTCGTCTTTGAAGGACAGGCCCCAAACAGACCATCGAGGCGCCAGGGCTGTCCCGTCACCAGTCGACTCAGGACACCGCTGCTCTCTGTCCAAGCAGGACAGCCCGGGGCCCGCCACTCTCCACCAGAAAGGCACACTGAGCTGTGGCCACCCGCACACTTACTAGTACAGGACCTCCCCACTTCCCTCCTCTTCCCTTGGCTGGGAGGGAGCAGGAAATAAGAAATCACCATTCACTGAGCATTACAAAACCTCCAACACGAGCCTAGTGCTGCACTTGCCGTCTACATCCTGCAGGAGTAATGACCAAGGGGACAGTCACTCAGGTGTGTCCTGTTTTCTCCCAGGAGACTGCCCCCCACCCCCTGTACAAACAACCTGGAAAGCCAAGCCCCCCCAGCACCCACAATGCAGCTTGCCCAGCGCCGTCTCTGGAAGCAGCTGCCAGGCCCGACGCGGCTCACCTGTCGGGGCCGCTCCAGCAGCACTCGAACTTGTCGAAGATGCAGTCGTTCTCATACAGGGAGCAGAGCTTGCTCCGCAGGTACTCGTGGACCTTAATGAGACCACAGGGAGGTTAGGCAGCGTCAGGTGCGAGGGTGGCGTGTCCCCGCACGGCAGCCTCACCTGGTGGGTCTCGACGGGCCGGCTCTCCATGTTGAGATCCCAGACCTTCACGGACAGGTAGTCCCGGGTCATCATGTACCGACCGCTGTGGCTGAACTTCACGTCAGAGATGGAGGAAATGATTTCTGAGAAGAAAGACCTACTGCTCGGATCTTCAGGTTCTTCAAAAACTGGAAAACACAAGGTTTTTGGCTTCTATTTAGAAACCACACAACCAACCAGGTGGAAGCCCTGCAGGCCGGGGCCTGCTCCAGCTCCCCGCGTCTGCACACTCCTGGACTTCGACTGCTGTGCTGACGCCATGCAGACAGGACTCTCCAGTGCTAGCGAGGGACAAGGGCCAGCACCAGAAGCACGGACCCCGTCCCACCTGGAATCGGAGCAGCGCTTCCGTGGGCGAGGCCTCTGCTGTCACCTGGAAAGGCTCCTGGGACAAGCCGGTGTGGGTCCTGGTTAAGGACCCTGTGCTGACCGGAGGCCATCACTGCACAGACGCCTGCGTGTCCTCGCGGCATCAGGCCCTGGCAACCAAGTCCAGCTTCGCCCCGTTCCCATCGTCAGAAGACAGAGGTGGCGTCCTATGAAACGCAGGCGCTGAGAACACTCCCCACCCCCTGCTGAGCGACCACGACCTCCACCAGGGCACAGCGTGGTGCCAGCTTCAGTGCCCCGCACGGCCTACCTGCTGCGTGCTGTGTTTTCACTACTCGAGGGGCATAGTCCACTCTGAGGGGACAGGACCACTACTCTCAGGAAGAGCCTCGCGTTCCCTGGCTGACCTGCCGCCTCCCAGTTCTCTCAGCAGTCGGTCTGTGGCGCCGCCCCCAACCCCTGGGCACCGAGGTGCCTGCAGCTCAGTCAGCCTGGGGCAAGGAGGTCCACATGGCCTTTCGTTCGGAGCTGCTTTAAAACAAAGGGAGGCTGTGTGTTTGCTGGCTCTGCACGTGAAGTCAATGCTGAGCGAGCTGGTAGCCATGCCAAGCACCTGTTCAAAGACTGCGACAGAACTGCTCACTGAAGCTGCCACTCAGGAGTGGCCATGGACAGAGGAGAGGCCTGGCGCTCCACGACGAGCCCCCCACAGGACTCCGCAGGGACACAGAGCCCTTCCACACGTGTGGCCTCAGGGTCAGAGTGCAGGGCGGGGCACGCACACCGAGCCGGCCCTTGAGCTGCCACCACGCACACAAGGGGTGCACCAGGCGCCCGCCAGCAGTCTCCAAGACATCCCCCTGACACACGCAGTGTTATCTACAAAGTCAAGCCTGTTTATGAGTAAAAATAAAGCGAAACCACAACTTCCCTCACTTAGAAGGAAGGCCGAGGTGTGGGACGAAAGCGCCAGCCTTCCCAAGGCCCGGCTGCCACGCAGCACGGCTCCTGATGGTGGGAAGGGCCCCGGGGCAGGCATGTCCTGGCAGCCCTGGGCCAGGTCCCGGGGCACGGAGGTGGAGGCAGCAGATGGCTCTCGGCTGTCCAGCCCAGAGCCCTGTGCTGACACCCTGGGACTCCAGGCGGAGGGGGCCTATGGTGGCCCCGCCACAGAGAGTCTCTGGGAAGTGGGGCCTCGCAGCCCCCCACCTCTCAGCAGCGGCCCACAACCAGTGGGCCAAGGTGGCCGCACGCGAGCAGGTGTGGGGGCCAGAGCGGAAAACCCTCAGCCTGGCACACGGGCGCTGACGAGCCGCCGCGCCAGCGGGCACTTACACTTGGCGTGCCGGTCACACAGGGCAGCAGCCCGCATATCGCACAGGCGCACGGTGCCCTTGCTGCTGCTGTACACGAACACGTTGCACTGGTGTGGGTGCAGCTCCGCCGCCGTGATCACCTCTGTCAGCTCCTCCATGTTCGCAGGCTTGATGTCCACGATGTCTGGGGGCGCGGTTAAGGCGGGGTCCGGCGGTGTCACTCGTCCACGCGCAACCCGTGGCAAGGACCAGAGTCGAGCCAGGCGACTGCACCCAGGTCTCCGGGAGCCGCCACTCCAGTGTAGGGCCCGCACTGATACCAGACACACTCCCTCTCTCAGGTGACGTCAATGAGAAACGCCAGCAGCACCCACCCGCACAAAGATGCCCCACTCTGCCCATCAGTAACCACACACGACCACTTCCACATTCCAAAGACCCTGCTGCCCCCATCTGTCGTGTGAGCAGACCGAAGGAGCTTTAGGAGTGTTCGCAGACACAACCGAGTGTACACCTTTGCTCTGCGGTCTCTGCCGCAGGGAAGGGCATTGGAACAGGCCGTGGGACAGCCACTTTAAGAAGAAACAGGAGACACGACTGCATGTCAGTCCCTTATGTATCGGAGTTCTTGCAGCTAAGGAAAACGATGAGTCCAACAGGAGAAAAAACAACGGGCAGTAAAAAAATACTCACAAAAATGGATATTAACTTAATGGAAACCCACGGCTCCGAAGAGCAGCAAATGAAGTGAAGGGACATGTGCACAGTGACTCCCGTGGTCACAAATCTGCATGCCTGCTCACGTGGGAAGATGGCCATAACATGTTAAGACAAAACGAGGCGCGTGGCGGGGGTGCCGCTCCGCACCAGGCACTGGGCCATCTCCTTGCTTTCACAGTAACCCACGAGGTTGTCCTGGAGCCTTGGCTCTGCAGAGGAGAGAGAGGCTCCCAGAGACCAGAGGCTGGAGGCCATGGCCATGGAGCTGGACTTGGGCCTCCAGACACCGCCCCCACCCCCTGCACTGGGAGTTTCACCATCACCATGTCGAGGATGAGCTGGTGTCTTTAAAAGCTGAGACGCCTTACCATGGGCCGGACTGAGGCGCAGAGTCCCCCTTCCTCTGTAATACTCCAGTTTTATTCAGAGGAAAGAATGACTAAAAATTGGCGGGTTTAAGGGAGAAAAAGGAGAATGCAAGGGCATGGGTGTAAATGTAGGAATCATGATTTGGGAAGTTCTGTCATGTTGGAGAAAGGAGAGGACGGGAGTCAGACAAGCCACCCTATGCTGGGGGTGGGAGGGGTAGGGCCTCCCTCGACTGCAGCGCCAGAGGCCGCAGCACTGTGACAGTGTCCACACGAACTACGTCACCAAGTAAAGGACGCCTGCTGATGGAAATGCTATGTGGAGCGCTACAACTGAAAGTCACACACACTTCCTCTCACGAGGTTCTTGTGAGTGACAGACTGGACAAGCACACGCCGGACGGGAGCCGCAGCAGCCCAGAGGTCAAGAAGGTGCTGGCCCACTGGACATTGCTGCAAAGCGCGGGACATGTGGCTGATGCCGCTTGACCTGTACGTTTCACAGGCCCCGCATTTTCTGGAGAAATCAGTAACTTTTCAAATGTGTGACTAGCCAGTAATATTTAGATTTTCACCCTAAAAATAACAGTTGCATATATCACTTAAAAGATGAATTTTTGATTATTCCTTAAATAGCGTGTCTTTTAAAATAAAATTTGCCCATGATCGGTCACTTCCTGGGTTGGGTAATCAAATGTCATCCTAACCAAAGCCAATTACTTTCTATTAGCAAATTTAGTCAAAATAAAAAAACAGAAAAGGGGGTGGGTGGGAAGAAAAAGGCAACTCAGACCTTTCCTACGTGTGCTACTTAAAACTGCCCTATTCAACCAGGAAAGCAATGGACTTCAGCTCTGCCCATCGGAGAGAAATGCCCCCCCACAGGTGAGTTGCGTTTTCAGGGACACTCATCCCAGGCTCAAGGCAGTCAGGATGGGAGGGGTCAGCGCTGAGGGCTCCCTGTCAGAGGACAAGCCCAGGGAGGGGAGACCTGCCCGGCGAAGGATACTGAAGCTTCTGTCTGTGATCTCCAAATGCCACAGATTAATCCTCAGGTCATCTGCAGAGAGATATGTTTCATGATCACTGTTTACGGAAATAGAATTTATATGGTATGTGTGAGCATTTGCAAAAATTCGTCGTGGACTTGCTTCTACCATGAGGTCCATGGGCTTCAATATTGGAACCTAAAAATGGAAGGAAACAGGAATTCAAAACAAGATCGCAGCAGTATGCAATCAGAACACAGCAGGTAACAACAGGGACACACCTCCACTCACAGGTAAGTGACAATTCTGTACAGGTAATGCCCAAGCTGCCCCTCCTGGCTGCCGCCACACCAAGGCTGCTGCTTTCTTGTGGAAGAGAAGATTGAACTGGCACCTAAACAAACTGCCTCTGGGACTCTGACGCCTAATGATGTGGCTTCACTGTCCTATCCGTCCCCATAGCCATGAGCTGCCTGAAGCTCAGAAGGACCCTCCTATCTGCTCTCCTGGCAGTTGGGGTCCTGACCCATTTTTGCCTCCACTGGTGGCCTGCTGGCCAACACACACAGGGCGAGCTGTGGAGGGTGCAGGGCTGGAGGAGAGCACAGGAGGGACCTTGGGAGCAGGGGAGGGGGTGCCCTTCCTCAGCCTGGAGCTGGCTGCCCTTATGTGTTCGTGGGGCTGCTCGCTGAGGTGGCAGAGGCATTTACTTCAATAAAACGGTTTAAAAGGGGGACAGACACTGTGCCTCTGAGACCAGCAGCTGACGTCAGGGATGGCTTTGTAGGGGGCAGGACAGCCACATGGCAGTGGGACCGGGGAAAAGAGTCCACAAGGATGAGAGCACGGGTCACCGCCTGGGGGTGGGGGGGACAAGGTTGTGGGTGACAGAGTCCACATGTGACAAAAAAAGGTCCAACATCGCTGACATCTAGTAGAAAAAAAGGAACTTTAAAATCAAAATAAAAAACTAATAATCATACTCGTTTTGTAATTCAAAACCAAAAGGGAGTGCCTGAAAAAACCAGGAGGAAATCTCTCAATTTAATCTTGTCTGAGCAAAATCCTTGGGGAAAAGAGCACAGAAAGACTGCCCTCACTTTAGACCAGGTAAGTGCTGATCACGCCCGTGTCCTCTAGAGGACGGGGTGTCAGTCCCATGCAGTTTGGGACACCCCGGCCGGGCGCACCCTCCAACACGTCCGTGTCTAATCCAAACACAGGCAGCCGGACACTGACCGCGTTAACCTCTTCTCTGACAGGGCAGCACCGTGGGAGGAAAACCGCACTTAGGAAGAGCAACCGTCCTCACTGCCACCCAGCTGAGTTAGACAACCCGGGTCCATTCGGAACCTTTAGAGAGGTGATCGGGACCTCAAACGCGGGCCTGAGCTGACAGGGAAGTGGAGGTGGTTGCCCAGCCTGCGACCTGATCTCGCCCTGCGATAAATAAGAGCAGCTCCTCCTCTCAGCTTACCAGGCCACCAACTCCACCACTTTACTCAAGCCGAACACCCACAAGCAGCCTGGAATTAAACCAAGGCGAGGCCTTCCAAAACAGGCACATGGGTGGCAAGGGGGGTGGTGGGGTGGGGGTGAGCAGGTGTGGTCAGAGGAACTGGGGCCCTGAAAGGGCAGAGTGCTCCCACGGGTGACAGGCTGGGCAGGAGAAAGTGCACCCTGCAGGGCCCTACCCTGCTCCCCTCCCTTACGCTGGGCAGTTTATGGGAGCGGCTACGTTTGGGGGCTGTGGCCTGATGTCACCGTCACTCACAGACTCTCTACACTACCATGAGTCGTGGGCAAGGGAGCGGCAGCTTGGGGCGACAAGTCACCCTCGGGACCACCGCCTGCTTCCAGTTGGGGTTCCACAAGCTCCATCTGAGCATGTCACACAGCTTTCTGGTCTGACGCCCTGGGAACAGGGTGACCCTGCTGACCCGAGAGGCCTCACAATGACCGTGCCGCTCTGCTGGCCTCCTGCGCTGCGCTCACATGACTCCACTCTGGGGCTCCTGACGCTGCGGCCCTGCCTCCATCCTGTGCGCCCACCACCTGAGCACCATGTGCACCCAGTGCAGGAGAGCCACCAACTGGCGCCACAGACACGCACAGGCTCAGCATCACTGCAGCGGGGGTGGCGGGGGGCAGCCCTGCAGCATGGCTCTCTCTGCACAGCCCCGGCTGCCATTCTGAGCATGGGTGCCACACCCAGACCTCACCAACACACACCCGAGCAGGCCCCCCCACAGTGGCAGCTCTGTGTCAGGGGCCCTCTGCGTGCCGTGGGGGCTGGTCTTCCTGTGGCTGTCCTGTCCATGGTGGCGCTTCCTGGGTCGCAGGCCTGGCCGTGACACAGGTGGTTTACCTCCCTCACCACATTTATGGCACCATCCATGGCATGCACCACCAGGCCAATTACAAAACTAAGACTTCAAGTTTTATTCAATTTCATCAACGTTAAAAACATGGAAAAAGTCTAGGCATTAGAATTGACGAAACATGGCTATTTCATACTCTGCCCAGGGACACCACAAAGGGAGCAGAGAATTCAACAATTAAAATAGTAATGATGCTCACGGACCGACAGGCGAGGGCTCTGAAGCACGAGGTCCTGCTCAGTGAACTCAGAGGAGACCCAGCTGTAGCCGCGTGAGTGTGCCTTGGTGGCCTGCAGCTCACCCTCCGCCCTGCAGCTTGTGCTCTGTCTCCCGGGGAGGTTCTCTGAATTCCTCGGGCGTCACCCCTCCCAGGGGCCGTTCCGAGCCTCTCCGGGGCGGGGCAGGTGACACACTCAGAAGACTCCTGCTGTGGGACTCAGCCGGAGTCTTTTCCTCCCGGGTCCCTGTTTTCTGAAGACGGAGCGTGACTTGTGCTAACACACGCACGTGCAATGGCTGCAGCGTCACACGTAACTTTCTGAATCCAGAAGGCAGCGCACAGCTGACTTGGGAATCCCTCTCGATCACTTTACGGAAAGAACCCACAGTGTAAAGAAAACGGAATGTATACCCGCAGCGCTGTAATTCTAAATGGGTCTCGGAGGCGTCCGTCTTCATCTTTCAAGTTATAACCTTCTGCTCTTTTATCCCGTTCACTTATTTTCCATAATTTAATAGTTTTATCTGAAAATAGAAACCTCATTCTCCATATTAGAAGAAAAACCACACCGTGCCCACTCTCGGTTGGGTACTCTACTAGAAAGCTCTGTGTGTTTCTGATTCTGGGCGAAGCCTCATTTCCCGCGGGAGCGCAACGTCGGAGCCAAGCACGGGGAGGGCGCGGGGGTGCCCCCCCCACCCCTGTGAGGGCCTTCTTTTCCTGTTATGAGTGTGAGCCAAGGGAGAGGGAGTGTGTGTATTTGCAGACTTTGGTTTTCAAACTATCACTTGCTTCCTAGTGAATAATTACCCTCCCCCCAAAGTCTAAAGCAAAAATAACTTCTGGAACAGGTTAAAATAAAAAAGAACCCACACAAAGAAAATTGAAATCCTAAAGCAAACAGCCATTAAAAAACAAAAGCTCTTACCGTTTGTAGAGAGTAGAAAATGAGCAGCATTCTGTTGTGGTAACCACCTAATTTTATTAATTTTTTCCTCAATTTCTAGACTTTTCAAATAGTCGAATTCTGGTTCATGACTTTGAAAGGTACTGTAAACATTATATTCTCCCCTAGAATGAGGGCGGCTTTTGTTCTGCAAGGAAACACAAAGCTGTTTTAATGAACAAGCACACCACAGGAAACATGTTAGCACCACCAACATGAACGCCAAGTGACCACACACGTTTTTACAAGTTAAAAAAAATCCTGGGTTAACAGACGGTCCAACAGATGACACTCGAAACTGAGCTCCTGAGTAAGCACAGCAGTAAGAGAGAGGTCATCCAGTCCCTCTGCCGCCGCCTGGCAGGGTTCCGGAGCAGCGAGGCCCCGCTGCTGCAGGGCCTGGAATGGCGGCCGCCCCCACCCCGGGACAGAGGGGAGCAGCTGCAAGAGCAGGGCTACAGAGGTGACCATGCAGAGCCCGCCCGCTGGAGGGGTGGGCCCAGCCATTTGCTGAAGAGCTCGCCATTGAAATGTCTCATCACTGTGCTGTGCACCTGGAACCAACTAACACTGCCGCTGACGGTCTCTGGAAGACCAACCCAGGGCACCTGTGTATGCACAGACACCTCCCCGCGTTTCCCAACCAGATCCTGCGTCCCTAGAAACCACCCCCACAGGACGTATCCCGCGCCCTGACTCTGTGTGTGCTGTGTCCGCCGCAAGGGTGGCCTTGGTCAGCAGGGCCAAGACACCTCTGCCCCACGCCTCCCACCCTGTGCGGTGTCAGGTCAGTGCCCTCTGGTCTATGGCTTCCTCTTTACCACCCCGACCTCTCCACGAAGATGCAGACCCCAACAGACGAGGTTCTACCTCACAGACGAGGACAATGGGACCGACACGAGGAAAGGAGACCTACAGAGTCAACCAGTCCCGAGCCTTCAGACAACCATCTACTACGAAAACCAGTGGAACACGAGGCGCCCATGTCCAAGTGCGGCTAGCACTTCCTGGCCACTCCCCCCCAGCACAGGTCCCGGAGTGGTGAGTAGCCCTCCTGCCTGGGCGAGGAGAGGTGAGGGCAGGAATGGTGACAGGAAGGGGCTCTGTAGGGACTGGATTCTGAGCAGGACTGAGCAGAGCCTGGGTAAGCCGAGGAGGGGACGAGGTAGGCAGTTTGACGTCGTGGGCCCAGGGACCCCCGCTGTACCCAGATGAACTCTCCCACAGCACTGGGGCTGTGGCAGGGTGGTCCCGAGGCACGCACACTGCTGCATCGAGCTGCAAGGCTGGGCTGCAGAGCCCTGTCCACGAGCCCTCTCACCGCAAACACACGTGTGGGGCAGGGCTCCCTGGACAGAGGGCTCTGCGGCTACAAAGGGAAGCAGCTCAAACCCGCAGTGCTGACTGCTTCCTGCCCTGTCCTCTGCATCTGGCCACTCGCCCAGTGCCCTGGTGGCCTGGCCCCTCTCTCCCTGGCCCAGCAGCAGCAAGGCGCTCCCTGGAGCCTAAGGGTCCAAACCGAGTGAGGCGGTCTCACCCATGAGGCGCTGTGACTGCCCCAACGGCACCTGTGACTATGGACACAAATGCAGAAGTTTGTGCTCTGAAAACTGTGCCACTCAACATACCTGTCAATAAAATGCTGGGGTTTCATCGCCACCTGTCTCATATTTGAAGCTGTTTTTTCTGAGGTTTAACAATGACCCACAAACAAGAAAAAATTTGTTTTCTGTAAGGACACCATTAAAGGGGCAGATTTAAGGAGCTACACGTGAGCGCTGAAGTTGCAGACAGCTGACTCAGCAGCCCGGCGCATGGCTCTGCTGCTGAGGGCGACGCTCCAGCACTGCCACCCTCCCTGTTCCCGCAGCTGCGCTCTGCCAGCCGCCCACCCGTGGGATCAGAGTGCTAAACTGTCAACTTATCGAAGATGTAGAAAGATGAACGATGCGACGTGTGCAGTATTCACAAAAGAACTCTCAACACCCCAAATCAGAAGAGCAGGACTTAAAAATTTTATACACTTCCACGGCCATAATGAAAAGCAGAGCTCAACAGACACATTTTAACAACATGATGCCGATACCCCGTGAGTCTCTCCCCAAATAACCCCAGCAACTGGCCTAACTCTGTCGGGAGTTAGGGCCAGCCCCAGACACCCCTCAGTGGCCCTCTGGTGGCGCGTGCTGCCCCACAGACCTCCCTGGAAGAGAACAAGGGCTCATGAGCCTCTATACCAAAGTTTTACCACGAGATTTAGAGATCAGAATTTGGACATGAGGAAGGGCCCACCGATCTGCCAGGGAACAGACAGGAAGGGCAAGAGAGCCTACACATGAGTCTGTCATGGAAAAATGAGACACTCTGGGGAGCGGGCCCCGGCCCTGGCCGGAGCTGCGACGTGGGGATGTGACCTTGCTGCTTCCGGGCGTGCTCGGAGCTGCTGGCGACCCCCAGGAGCGATGAGGCGGGCAAAGCCAGGCCGTTCCACTCCCTCTGTGCACCACTGAAAACAAGGGTTTCTCTCCCTGGCCCCCCAGAGAGGACAGGACCGACAACCAGCACTCGTGAGTGAGACTCACCCGGGGCCCCACACAGGCCTGGCTCTGAGGACACCTTCCCTTCCTGCACGGACGGCACAACCCTCGGGGGGGAGGAGGAAGAGGGGCCAGACACCCACCCCGCCGTGTCCCAGGCAGCGCCCCGTGCCTCTGGACCGCAGGCCGGCGCTGGGGAAGGGAGCCCGTGGAAAGCCCTCTGGTGGGTTCCAGGATGAGAACAAACGAATGCAGCAGCCCACTCCCTGCTTCCGCCACTGGGTCCTCACAGCACCGCAACCGCCTGGGTGTGGGACGTGGACTCTCCTCCTCCCCTAACGATGAGGGCACTGCCTGGGGCCCCACGGCTGGGCAGCACCGAGCGGAGTACAGATCACCCGGAGATGATTCTGGAAAAGAGTCTGTACGGTTACAGTGACATCACAGACAGAGAAAGTAACTGTGCTGCCTTCCTCATCAGTGATCTGAGAAGGTTTACTCATTTTGTTGAGGGTGTGGGTTGTAAATTACTGACCTCTTGCTCCCGCTGAAAAATAACAACTCTGCCACCCTTGTCTCCTGTCGCAAGAAGATCTCCAGAGTAATTAAATTCAACAGTTGAGATGATGTCAGCTGTCAATAAAATAGAGAAGCAATTAACCAGGTTATGGTTGTGAGAGACGTCAAAGTGACTGAAAAATCAGTAAAAAAAAGTCAAAAGATAAACACGTATAAAATTTTCTCCCTGGATAAAGTCAGATTTTCATGGGAACCTTGTATCACCACGCTGCCCCTTCTTGGTGCTGGGGCCCAGAACCAATGAGCACAGAGGGATCTGCGGGTTTTGCTCACGTGACCTGTGCATCAGGCTCGATCTAGACGGGGCTGTCTGTATGTAAAGACAGAGGGTAGAAACTCAGAAGATGAATACTGAAAAGAAAAACTGGTCCTAGGAGACTGCTGCCTAGTTTATAAAAGCATGCCTCGTGTTAACCTTTAAAGTAAGCCTGTTACAAAACACTAAAGAAGCACTGTGACTTCCACACAGTGGCTGGCTGGCTTCAGTGCAGAAGGGCACTGCAGACACTGCAAGTCCTGTCCCATTCATTGTCTGCGTGAGGTCACCGTGTGGACAGTGACGACATCACTGCCAAGTGAGACACTGGTGGGCGGACACCTGCGACTTCTGACTCGATCAACCACACTCAGCTCCCTGGGGGACACAGAGCACAAAGCCCAAAGCTGGACGCATCCTTAGGTGTTGTAAGTCTAGTGCTTGAGTGAGAGGGACCAGATCTGAATTTACTACGGCGCAGACATTGAATCAAAAAAACCCGCGCCGCCCTCCCTGAGCTCCTGTTCCAGGGCCCACAGAACCAAGACCCTGGTGTGGGTGTGGTCTCCCCAGGGGCTGTGACCTCTGTCATCTCTCTGGCTGTTCTGAGGAAGGCCTGGTTCACTTCAAAGGGTCCCCGCTGGCTGCGGGGGCACCAGCTGAAAGGGTGTGTCCACCAGCAAATGAGAACGGCTCCTTGGGCCGCAGGGCCACTGAAGTCTGTTGCTGAATGGCTGTCACACGCAATGTGTGCACTAATCAGAAACAGACCCCAACGCTGAAACTGCTTGAAGAGGCCCCACAAAGTAGCCACAATATAATACAATTCTTAAAGGTATGCACAAACATTTTCATCACAGAATTTCAAAGTGATTTCTTACTGCACTGGCACTGTATACCAATTTTTAAAAACATACTGGATTCTACTGCCTGGGATTTCTTTTTTCTTAAAAAACAAACAAACAAAAAAACAAAATAGACTTGGGAAAAGGATCAGGTTTCTTGTTAGAAGCGCCAGTTTTTAAATTAAATTACTCAAGATAACCTATTCCGCTTAAACGAAACCGAAATATTCTGCACTGGAGTAAAAGGGCCAAAATCCACGTCGTGTTCCCACGGGTGCACCCTATTACGTGATTAATGGTATCCCGGCTGTCAGTGACTGTCAAACCTAATTAAAACGGACTGACTCTTTTAAAAGAAAAAAACCCATGACTGTCGGGTGAGGAATTATTTTCATTAAGCTGTGTATACGTATAAACCTAAAATCAGAAAAATCTTCTGTAGTTTAGAAGAGCTCTAAAATCAAAATAAACATGCAAACTAAATGCTAGCGAAATTATAAAACCAATGCGATTTAAATTACCGTCATGAATTTCATGGGGTAAACACTCCCTGACAGAACGGGGCTGACGGTGCCGACAGTGATGGAGGGCACCAAGCCGGCACCTGGAAGTGCCATGCACTGCACGACGGCGCGCCGCCCCAGCCGTCGTCCGTGTGGCCCTGCAGAGCAAGGCCGCTGGGTGACGTGCAAGCAGCCCACGCTGGGGCGCGCTGCCTGGCGGACACAGAACCACTACTGCCCACAGTGCCCTCCAATGCCACAGCCCTGTGCGTCTGCCGCAGACTCTGAGGCGGTGTGGCGGACAGCACACCGCTGCTCACCTGCTTTTTCTCCCACCTGCACCGGGGAGGCAGCAGAAAACCAGAGGGCCCTGCCCACAAGGCAACGAGGGGGAGCGGGGCCTGACCAAGTCCGTGCAGAGCTGCGGGCCCCCAGGCCTGCCCCGTCCTGGCGGGGGTGGGGGGCACACCGCTACTTCCGCTCGTGTCCCAAATGCTGACTGCCGGAAGTGAATCGATTTCCTCCATCCCCAGAGTTCCCCTCCCAAATGATAAAGCCCCGGAGAGAAGCCATCAAGGGTCAAACCCACGGGGTCCTTAAAGAAATGACCTGCCACGGGGTAGTTCTCCAGCAGAAAAGCCCACCTGCCACAGAAAGTGCCTGTGGGTCCAAAGTGGCTCTGTCTGAAACCTGGACCCACAGCCCAGGACTGGTTCCTGCGGAAGAGCAAACCCAAAGCAAAGCAGGGGCGTGCAGGAAAGAGCGAGAGAATAGAAATGAAATGTCAAAGAAACAACCCATGGCCCCGGTGCCACTCTTAACCAAGCACACCCCAGCAGTAACCCAGTGGGCCCTGCCACAGTCTGTGGAGCTCGCTGTGTGGCAGAGGAGCAGGCCCTGGGCACCGTACCCCACTGGCCCGCGGCGGGACTCCCAGGAGGACCAGCAGTGTGCTGTGGGACGGGAAAAGCAACAAGAAGTGCTCTTTGAAATTCAAATGCACAACAAGAATTTAAAAACTTCAAAGTTCTTCCAAAGGCTACAGCAAAGAGACAGAGAGATGGCCAGCTGGGAATAAAAGCTAATCGGGGGGCAGGTCAGGGGCCGACATCCAGCTAGCAAGTTCCAGAAAGACAAGAGAAAAGAAAGGAGAAACCCCCGAAGGACCAAGGAGTTTCCCGGGTGGCAGCAGGTGGGTTCCAAACTGACGGAGCCTGGGGAGAGCCAGCCGACTGAGGAATGGGCCCAGGGAGGTGCATCCTCTGACGCCCAGAGCCCTAAGGACCAGAGGGAGACTCTCAAGCCCCCAGAGAGCACAGCCAGGTCCCCCACAAAAGGAGTCAGGCGCCAGTGCGCAGGATGCAGGGACCTGGTGGACTGCCAACCCCTGTCAAAGTGCTGGTAAAAACAATTCTCTACCTCACCAAGTTTTTAATCAACTTGGGGAGTAAAGATGTTTTCAAACATGTAAAGAACAAAAACAGCAACAAAACCCTTTCTCTGGAAACCAATGGAAGATGCAACATGTCCAAATGAGAATAAGCCCAGAGGAACGAAGGGGGGACCCGAATTCCCAACAAGTATGAAGAAAGCCCCCAAACAGGAACCGTCAGCTGGGAGGCAGCAGGCCCAGCTGGAGGGGACTGTGGCCAGAAGGGGTCACGGGGACACAGGCGGTCACCTCCTGGGTTTGGGAAAAGTCACACAATCTGTCAGAGCTGCCGAAGGGTCTGTTTAGAGAAAAAGCACTCGCCCTGGCCGGATGGCTCAATGGACTGAACACCAGCGGCCTGGGAACCAAAAGGTCGCTGGTTCAATTCCCAGTCAGGCCGCACGAGTGCAACCACACGCTGCTGTTTCTCTCCCTCTTTCTCCCTCCCTCCCCCTCTCTCTAATTCAGCACATGCAAAGCCCGGCGACCGTCAGTTCTAGAAAACCGGCGCTTAGCGCAGCGATGAACAACAGTGACGCAGCCGACATGGAGCCGATGTGACCGAGGCTGCTGCGAGTTCTCAACGCCTTTGTTTTGAGGAGGGACAGGTGCAGGGGGAAGGTGATGTCAGACATTAGTAAAAGAAGTTCTGTAAGACGAGCTCACTGATACCTTCAGATTACTCTCTGAGAATGAAGAGTCTAAGGAGGATGCCGGGTAAACCGTGTAATTCCCACTTCCTATGGTATACAATGACATGGCGCTCTGGGACACTCCCTGTTTCCACAGAAGGAAAAGTGGCAAATCTCCTACAGACACAAATAATGTGTGTGTCAGTCTAAGTGCATCACACACACACTCCATTTCTAACTATGCGTTTTTAAAGCACACCATCAAAGGCCTTAAAAAAGACCAGACCCGCAGAAACAGAAAGTGAGTCACCACGCCACCAGACACAAGAGTGGAAAACTGTCTGAGAGAGACAGAGCAGGGGACGGAGCGGGCAGGGCTCGGCACCACGGACACTGCAGTCTGAAGGCACCCCACGCTGAGTCTCCACAAATTACGACTAGACTGAATAAAAGTAGCAAACCATAAAATCAGTTGCTAAAAAAAGAGTTCGTGGGGATCACGACTTCCGGCCAAGATGGAGGCGTAGGTAGACACACCGTGCCTCCTCACACAACCAAAAGAGGGAAAACAACAATTTAAAAACAAAAATAGCCAGAACTGGCAGAAAATCGAACTGAGTGGAAGTCCGACAACCAAGGAGTTAAAGAAGACATGTTCATGTACACCGGTAAGCGGGGCGGAGCCGGGCGGAGAGTGCAAGGCCAGACAGCAGTTTGTGGAGCAGTGGGGGCAATGCTGCAGCGGCCCGGAGAGACCCGCGCACCCGGACCCAGCGGGCAGAGACTGGTGGACCGGGCCGTCCTGCATTCGCGCGCAGATGAACCTGGAGGAAAAGCTGGGGAGCAGAGCAGACCGCGCAGCCCACCATCGCGGGGAAATAAAGCCTCAAACCTCTGACTGAAAACACCTGTGGGGTAGAGGCGGCAGCAGGAGGAACTCCCAGCCTCACAGGAGAGGTCATTGGAGGGACCCACAGGGTCCTAGAACGTACACAAGTCCACCCACCAGGGAACCAGCACCAGAAGGGCCCACTTTGCGTGCGGGTGGCGGGGGAAGTGACTGAAAGCCAGTGGAGAGCAGAGCAAGTGCCATTGTTCCCTCTCAGACCCCTGCCCCACAGGCAGCCTCACAACACAGGACGTGGGCTGCCCTGCCCTGGCGAGCACCTAAGGCTCCGCCCCTTAAAGTAACAGGTGCACCGAGAAAAAAAAATGGCCCAAATGAAAGAGCAGATCAAAACACCAGGAAAAAATACAACTAAGCGATGAAGAAATAGCCAACCTGCCAGATGCACAGTTCAAAACACTGGTAATCAGGAAGCTCACAGGATTGGTTGAAATTGGTTGCAAATTAGATGAAAAAATGAAGGATATGCTAAATGAGATGAGGGGAAATGTGCAGGGAACCAATAGGGATGGGAAGGAAACTGGGACTCAAATCAACGGAGTGGACCAGAAGGAAGAAAGAAACATTCAACCAGAAAAGAATGAAGAAACAAGAATTCAAAAAACTGAGGAGAGGCTTAGGAACCTCCAGGACGTCTTTAAACATCCCAACATCCGAGTCATAGGAGTGCCAGAAGGAGAAGGGGAAGATCGAGGGATTGAAAACTTATTTGAACAAATAATGAAGGAGAACTTCCCCAGTCTGGCAAAGAAAATAGACTTCCAGGAAGTCCAGGAAGCTCAGAGAGTCCCAAAGAAGTTGAACCCAAAGAGGAAGACACCAAGGCACATCATAATGACATTACCAAAGATCAAAAATAAGGAGAGAATCTTAGAAGCAGCAAGAGAAAAGGAGACAGTTACCTACAAAGGAATTCCCATAAGACGGTCAGCTGATTTCTCAAAAGAGACCTTGCAGGCAAGAAGGGGCTGGAGAGAAGTATTCCAAGTCATGAAAGGCAAGAACCTACATCCAAGAATACTGTCTTCAGCAAAACTTTCATTTAGAATGGAAGGGCAGATAAAGCACTTCTCAGATAAGGTGAAGTTCAAGGAGTTCATCATCACCAAGCCTTTACTGTATGAAATGTTAAAGGGATTTATACAAGGCATGGAGGGATATCAACAAGGGAGTGGTAGGGAGAGAGAGGGGGAAAAGGTGCACAGAATAAGTAGCATAAACAGTAGGTAGAAAACAGACAGGGGGAGATTAAGAATAGTATAGGAAATGTAGAAGCCAAAGAACTTATGCATATGACCCATGGACAAGAACTAAAGCAGGGGAATGGGAGGGCGGTGCGGGGTGGAGGGGAATAAAGGGGGGAAATGGGACAACTGTAATAGCTCAATCAATAAAATATATTTTAAAAAAAGTGTTTGTGGCAACTCATGCTAAGATGAAAATGGCAGAAGTGACAGTGGAAACCCCACCTCTCTGCCACCAGCACAGTTGTGACCAGTGTCCTCCTGTGTGTCAGCCTCGGCCTGACAGCCCCAGACGCCCTCGGCTCTGCTGGCACTCTGTCCTGCAGGCCAGTGCTCAGGGTCCGCTGGCCAGGGAAGGGCCCCCACCCCCAGTGCACATCACAATGGCAGTTGATCAATGAGTTAACTGCCTTCACGGTAGGACCACGTCTGCTGTAGAGCAATGCTCCCGCTCAGGGGTCCTTCTGTGCTGGGGGGCGGGGGGTCCCCCAGGAAACGAGAGAATGGGGAAGAGCTCTGAATGCATGTAGTCCTGGGACCATTCCCTGCTCTTCCTCAGCAACGCGGCCCCTTCGGCTTCTCTCCAGACAGCAAACACACTGATCCTTGGCATTCTAGACTCAATGAGCAAGAAGACAGCGACGGGTGTTTCTGTCATCTGCATGAGGAGGTCGTCAAGTAGACAACTCGGCACCGAAAGGGAATGGCCCTTCTCTGACTGAGAGGTGACCCTCCCACCTGGCCCACTGCGTGGGAACACCACGGCTGCTGCTGTCTCCCTCCCTCAGTGCTGCCCTTTGTTGGCATGTGTGAGGGACACGTGCAGCCGAGACGCTTCCTCACGCTACATAAGCACAGGTGACTGTATTTACACACACGTGGAAAACTCACAGGTATTTTTAAGTTAGAGAAATCCTAAAACAGGTAAGATTATCAAGTAAGCGACAAACAAGTCAGTTTTATCAAACTTGAAGCAACAGCCATCACTCACTCCGGTATGTGACTGTGCGCTACAGCTTTCTAGGAATGTGTTTATTCCTGGAGTAAAAATAGAGAGTAAAAATGTCAAAAGTAGCTGCAATGATTAAAAGCAACATAAACAAAGCAGGTTAGAAACATGATTTCCTGACCCCAAACATTCACATCTGACTCTGCCACGGAGTCTCGCCCGTGACCCACTCTCCTCGTCGCACTCTCGCTCCCCTTCCACGTCATCGCTGGCAAAAACATGGGTCTCGGCTTCTTCTTAATTTTCAACAGCAGTGACACCAACAAACAGATCCACTTCTTAAAGACACATGTACAGTCCTAGCTGGTGTGGCTCAGTGGTTGAGTGCTGGCTGTGAACCAAAGGGTCGGCGGTTCGATTCCCAGTCAGGGCACATGCCTGGGTTGTGGGGCCAGGTCCCCAGTAGGGGGCGCATGAGAGGCAACCACACATTGATGTTTCTCTCCCCCCCTTTCTCTCTCCCTTCCCCTCTCTAAAAATAAATAAAATCTGGAAAGACTAGTATAGACTTAATTGGACTATGGGTAGGAGAATATATGAAATGGGGGCAAAAGAATTAAAATTCAAGGTTAATAGTAAAAAATTCAAAGATTAATATTCATAACATAGAGCTTTTAAAACTTGATTTTCAGAAAGCGCAGTAGAATTCAGGAGAGAAATAGTCAGTACAAGAATCTCAATGGCGTAACTGGTAAGGAAATATAAATTCCGATGTTGGATATGCCACTGAAGTAGGTCAACTTTAAAGACTGATGTTCTCCGCGTAAGTGCGGAGAAATGCTCTGGGGAAGGTGTGAGTTGGCACTGCCTCTGAAGGGCAGTCCCGCAGCAGCAGAGTGTAAACACCAGTGGCCTCTGACGGTGCGTCCACTCCCAAGAGTCCAGCCACAGGAACACCTGCACAGGAAGGTGGGGGACGAGACTCTGCTGCAGCATTTGTGGTAACAGCAGAAACTGGACACTGACAGGAGGGGACCAGTGAAATACATGAGGTAACCTGAGTGACGAGCTGCTGTGCAGCTGTGGAAAGAATCAGACGAAGCTCTGCAAGAAGGGAGCACGGCTGACATGTCTAGGTGTCGGCTCTGGGCTTGCCACACAAGGACTGAAATCCGGACTGTCGCGCTCACTGGCGCTTTGGGCAAGTACCTAACCTGAGACTCAGCGCCTCGTCTCTGAGGCAAGGACGGCCGCAGCACTTCTAGGCTGAGTGGCTGTGGCGAGGGTCGAAGGAGCTCCAGTGGGTGCACAGCTCCTTGGGAGCCAGGTCACCGGGAGGGCTCCAGTTACAGACCAGAGCAGCCAGTGGCAAAACAATGTCTGTAAGATTCACGTTTTCTAAGGAATAAAAGAATTACTGCTCACACACTAAATTTTAACATAGAATTAAATAAATAAATGCATAAGAAATAGACTGAAAATAAACACACACTTCAGATTAGGTACGTCTGGGGAAGACTCCCAGACAGCAGCGGAATGAAGAGACACTTCCACTTTCACTCTTTATGCATCTGTCATTTGACTTTCTTTAACAAATGCTCTACATTTGCATTCTGAAATAAAAGCAGTAAAACCCAGTAAAGATGGGGGGACAGTGCATCCTGAAAGCCGCCCTGCTGTCATTGCCACTGCTGACAGCAAGCACCCCACCGGTAATTCTCGGCGTGTGCTCTGTGGGCCCTTGGGCACCCCGAGAACCTCTCAGGGGTCCAGGAGGTCAAATGGTCTCCCTGAGACCAGTGCGGCATTTGCCATCCCCACTGGGTGTCATGTGCCTGGAGGAGTGAAACCACGCTGCCGGGACCTCAGCACCAGCCGCGGCGCGGTCTGTGTGGCTAGGCACGTGCAGCTACGCTTGGGCACGTCCTCCGCAGGCAGTCCCCATGCTTTGGAGGAGGGTCTCTCCCAGTCCCCGCGGCACAGCGGCACGGCGCACAAAGCAGCCCGCGGTATTGCGGTGCAGGGGCTGTCCCGGGGAGAAGCGCACCAGGGGTCTGTGCCGCCCACTCCACCAGCCACCTTTTCCGGGAGGCCACTTTCATCTGAGAGAGCAGCTGACCAACTGTGGTGGTTCAGGCTTTGGTATTTGGCAGAAATTTTCTTGAAAGTGAACAAAATGAGCCTCTCTCTTCACAGAAAACAGCTGACAGTGTTTACTGCCAATGATAAAATCCAACCTTTTTAAGAGAACATTAGAATTTTGGGAACCTGTCTCCATTACCATTAATGTGAAGCTTCCCACTGTAAGACTTTTCTGATTAGGTCAGTGGTGATGTGAACATATGCGATTCTTCTTTGGTCTTGCACAGTGAAATGATCAACATTTACACAACTTGCACAATTCAGCGCAGGAACGAGTATTTCCCAGTGACCTGGGTGTGATGTCACCGAGTCTCACACACGAGTCAGAGATCCAGTGGGAGCACAGACAGAACTGTGGATTTAATATTACACAGCAAGAAGTCTTGGAGAAACCATCGCCTCCAGTTTTGTTCTGCCATTGAAGAACAGCATCAAACATGAAGGTGGCTACTCCATCACCACCTCCTTTTCTAACTGCGTGTGAGTTGAGGCCAGATCTCCTCCACGCGTTTCAAGTCGACAGCTGCAGCGGACCAAACCAGAAGCACATCTGCGGGTCCAGGCGTCTTCTGCTCGGCCCTAGACACACAGGGCTGGCAAAGTGTGAAACACTGCCACTCTCTGCACCGAGTCGGTCCATTTTCATTAAAAACATTACGCTGACATGTAACAGGTTAATTTAAAGTGAAATACACACTTTCAACGGTTCCGTTTGTATTTCAAACGTGAGGAACACCGACAGCTCTAGCCCATGTGAACAAAGCCCGAGGGTCCTCTTGGGACCAAAAGCTGAGAGCACTGCCAGGCTGGCCCAGGGCCGGCCGCCAACCCCGCTGTGGAAACACCGCCTCCCGGCTTCTGGGTGGGGTATTGGGCGGTTGTCCAGCTCCAAAGGCAGAGTGGAGCCCAGTGGTCGCGACAGGGACAGTGTGGCAGCGAAGCCTAGGACATGCACCACCTGCCCTTTCCAGACAAGGCGGCAGACCTCTGCTTCAGAGGGGCCCACACTCCCAGCCTTCATCACTGTGGCAACGTTGGAACTGGCATTTCTGCCTCCGTTTGTATTCCACCACCGGCCAGAGTGACCTTCCTAAAAAAAGTCCAGTCGATGTCACTCCTCTGCCTAAAACCTTAACAGCTTATGCTCACCATCACTCCGCGGCACAACGCCACGTCCTCAGCACCCCTGGACCCTGCCGACTTGCTGCTGTCAAGCACTCTGGCTTCCCAGAATGCACCACGCTCTCTCCACTCCAGCCCCCTGCACCTAGCATATTTTCTGCCCTTCTCTCCCTCTCTTCCTATACACAGTGCCCCCTACCCAACCCCCCACCTCCAGTCTCTGTACAGGCACTTCCATCCCATTCTTGGGACCAGCTGACCAGCCTTGCTCTCAGAACGGTGCAGTGGCCCACCTGCTGGTCAGTCTGTCTGAGCAGAGGGCTTTGGGAGGCGGGAACTGGGTTTCCCTGTTCCAACACCCAGCACCTGCAGCCCTTCAGGACACTGCCATGACCTTCTAAGGTGAACTCAGCTGGGAGCTAGCCCACGCCTTTCCTGCTCTGAAACCGACTCCCTGGAGAAACACAGAGAAGTTGTCCTACGTAAGATGCCAGGGTGACAGTTACCAGGTGCGGCCTGCTTGCCAGAGCCATCCCTGCATGACCTGGGACCTTCCTATCGACCCTGTTGGTGTCCACAGGGACAGCACCTGTCCTACAGTGGCGCCGACACAAGGTAAGTCACCTGGCCAGTTAACACACGGTTAGCAAGAGGTTCAGAATGGGTTTGTACAAACGCCTTTCCAAACCTACTTCACCCCAGGTCGAGAGACAAGCCTATCCCAACGGAAGAAACTGAGGGCCGGCAGGCAGCATACAGCCAGCCGCCTGCCGCATGCGTGGCCGTGCCGGGAAGGGAGAGGCCGGGCTGTGGCACGAGTGCTGGCCGGGGCGGCCGGGTGGCGACTCCCAGCGCCTCACTGGAAAGCGGCTCCAAGTGGGATCCAGGAGGGTGGGGGGGATGCACAAGACAAGAAAGCTATCTATGCTGGCAAGGGAATGGGAGCAAACCTGAATGGATGAGAACCATTACTGAAAAATAATGGAAGAATCAGAGGTCAGGCACATGGGGAGGGATCCAGGGTGAGCGGAGAGACTGGAAAGAGGCTAGGAAGAAACAGAAACTGCTCTTTTTACACTGTAACACAGCCACAACAAAACACCTTAAAATACATGAGAGTGAATTAACACGTGCACCCAACATCTGCAACAACTTACAGGTTACCAAAGCACTGCACAATGTTTGATCTTAGCAGACACCTCCTGACACAATTTCTAGAGAAGCAAGCTAAGGTTCAGAACGGCCGTTCAGACTCAGTAACTGGCAGACACACAGCAAACCCAGAACTTCCCACTGAAACAATAGACTTTTAAGATCAAGGAGTATGCCCTGGCCGGTGTGGCTCAGTGGACTGAGCACTGGCCTGCAAACCAAAGGGTCGCCGGTTCAATTCCCAGTCAGGGCATATGCCTGGGTTGCGGCCAGGTTCCCAGTAGGGGGGAGTATGAGAGGCAACCACGCATTGATGTTTCTCTCCCTCTTTCTCCTTCCCCTCTCTAGATATAAATAAAATCTTTAAAACCAGGAAGTGTGATTTAACATTACTACTCACACAACTGAGACCAGTCGAGCTTGTGCAGCCTTATCTCAGAGGCATTACAAGGAACCTGGGATCCTAAGCACGTTGAATGTACTAACGAAACCACACACCTGATTCCTAAAGGCAGGCTCTGCCCATGGAACTCCTACACTAAACTGCAAGCACGTTCCCAGACCGTATTCTTCCGACGGTGTCCTCAGAACGCGCCTTTCTGAAGAATCGGGGTAAGTGTTAAGCAAATGGGAATCCCTCTGTGGAATGTAGACATTAGATCGGGAATAATTTAAATGACCAGACACCATGTCCCACTGGGACTTGAGAAAAATATCCATGATAAATACTGAGTGCCATTTTCTATATACATGAAGAAAACCAACCGTCCTGCTCTAAGAATAATGGCCCCGACCGGAGTTCTACCTCCACAACGACCCACTTCACTGGTCCGAAGCAGCACACTTCCCACACATCGACGCCTGGGAAACCAGGTCCACCTCATGTCCACTGAGACCCAGCACCTGCCCAGCACTGACACCCAAGTGCCCTCGGTTACTGCCACCCCTCCCCAACGCAACCACTTCCTCCTCTGTGTCCTCCACAGCAACCCCGTGGGAGGGCTGCCCTTCCCTGTTCCTCGGACACCAGGTTTCTTACACAACACCCGAGACTCACGCTGGGGTTGAGCAGATAAACCTCCAGTTCCCTCTGGCACGACTTCTCTAGAAGACCGTCTCATTTAAAGCAGTAGATCAGATCATGGGTTAAACTACTGATTAAAACAAAGTCATCAAATAAAAAAATGAAGAAACTTAAAACTACAAATTCCGAGACGAAAGGAACCAGTTGTTATCAAGTTACATAACAAGCCATAGAAAACAGGGGGCAGTTCATTACAAAGCCCTCCTCCAGCGCCCCGCCCCACCTTTGTGCAAAGGCCCGGGACCCAGATCTCCCTGCAAGACGGCAGCTCCGTCACTATGAAGCCACCGGGCGGCAAGGTTCCTTGTCCTTTGCCTGACACGCGGGTGTTCCCGTTACTTCTTGTCTCTGCGCCTCTTCTTCGCATTCTTCAGACTGGCCATCCTCCAGCCCTTGCTACTGATCCGACCGAGTCTGGACAGGCGCCCCTTTAGAAGGATCTCACTTCATTCGCTCGCAGGCACGACTCCGGGCGCTGAGAGGCTCTGAGCTTCAGAGGGACAGCGCAAAGCCTGGGCTGGGCTGCCACACCCCGCGGCAGGGCTTCAGCGCACCGGCCACAAACGGTCACGAAGGCAGCACAGCGCGCAGGCTCTGGACCGCCCAGGGCCGAGGGCCCGAGGCCGGGTTGCAGACCCCGGCTCTGCCCGGAACTGCCTGCCGACCGAGCCGCTGGCCCCGGTGCCCCGGCTTGTGCACCCGAGACGGGGAAACGATGGATAGCGCCTGCCCTGTGGGGTTGGGTGAGGGTGGTGGAGACGGACACAGGTGACCTGGAACGACCTCCGGAACACCACACGCAGCGGCCGGGCGCGGTGGGGGCCTCCTGGGGGGGCCTCTGCAGGGGGCTGGGCTGGGGTTTGGGGCGCCGAGTCTTCCAGCTGAGGACACACACACCAAGGGCTCCGACACGGGCGGCACCCGCAGATACTCCCCACAGAAGGCCGACCAGGGGAAGGGAGTGGTGCCGGGTGACGGCGCCTACACATCACGCGCGGAAAAACCCACTCCTGACAGTTTCCAGAAAGCGACGCCCGCTTAGAATACCAACTCCTCGGAGGCCCCAGCCAGCAACCGGCTCCCGCCCTCCGGGAGCCGTGGCCAGGCCTCGAGCAAACGGAAAGAACAGCCTTCGCGCGGCCGCGCCCCCGAAGGAGGAGGAACAGGGCTTCCACGGCGGAGCGGCCCCTGGGCGCCGGCGGTCTTGCTCTCCGGCTTCGCGACGGGCGCGGTCCACCGCAGACACAGCTGCAGCCCGCGCAGCGGCCGGCGCGCCCGGGGCCGCGAACCAAGTTCCCCGCCGGCGTTCCTCTGATGGGCGCGCGCCCCTCACGAGCCCCGCACTCAGGGCGGATCCGCGGCCTCTCCCCGCCCGCCGTTGAGCCCGGGAGCCGCGCAACCCAGCGACGAGGAGCCGGGCAGCCGCCCGGTCCCGGCCTGCAGCCGCCGGCGTCTTCCGAGACCGCCGGGCCGGAGCCGACTCACTTCACGGTCCGCGCCCCCTTCGTCCGGGGAGGGCGGGGTCTCCGGGGCGCGGAGCGGCGGCGGCGGGCCACCCGGCCCAGCGCAGCAGGCCTGCGGGTGAGGACGGTCGGTCCCCGCGGGTCCCCGACCGGCAGCCCCGGGCCTTGGCGCGCGGCCCCCTCGGGGGTCGGAAGACACCGCCAAGTCCCCCGGAGAAGGAGCAGGAGTAGAAGGAGACGGAAAAACCGCCCCCACCGCCTGGCCTGGCCCCGCAGGGGGCAGGGGGCGGGTCAGGAACCCCGGCCCCGCCCGCGCCCCGTCCGGGCTCGCGCGCCCCCGAGGGTCCGCAGCGACCGCAGCGCCGCCGAGGCGGGCGGCAGCCACCTGCGGCAGGAAGGCCGAAGGCGAGCAGCGCCGTGACCTTGGCTCCACGCAAGGCCCGCGCCCGGTCGCGGTCTGCGGCTCGGATCTCGGCGCGCACGCTCCCGGCGGCCACGGCCGCGACCCCGGGGGCTGAGAGGCAGGGAGGAGAGGGACGCGGCAGAGCGCGGCCTTACCTTCCGCCACGTCCTCGTCGATGGCCCCCTTGACCTGCGAAAAGCACCACTGCAAGTCGTTGCCGCCCGCTGGGCAGCCGCCGCCTCCGGCTCCTGCGGACACACCGGGCGCGTCAGGCCGCGCGGCCCCGCCCGCCCGCGCCCCCCGCCTCGGCCCGGCCTCTCGCCCCCGCGCGGGCCCTCACCTGCCATGGCCGGCCGGCCGGCGGGCGCCGAGGCGGCGGCGGACGAAGCAGGCGGCCCCGCGCAGCTGCTGCCTCAGTGCCTCAGCCAGGCCGCTACGGCCGCCGCCGCCGCCGCCGCCGCCGCCGCCGCCGCCGCCGCCGCCGCCGCCGCCGCCGCCGCCGCCGCCGCCGCCGCCGCCGCCGCCGCCGGGGAGGGATTTTTTTTTCCCCTTTTCAAAATGGCGCCCAATGCCCGTCGCCCTACTCAATGACGTCATTCCCCTCCGCCTCCTCCGCAGCCGCAGGCGGCGCCTCCCGGAGCGCCCCTGAGCCGGGGGGCGGGGCCCTGGGCCGCGGGGGCTGCCGGGGGCTGCCGGGGGCTGCCGGACCTCGCCGACTGCGCCTGTGCGAGCGTTCTAGTGCGGCGCTGGGAGGCCGGAAGGGGGCGCTTCAGGCGCGGGCTGTGAGCCCGGGGCTTGCTGGTTCCTCGAAGACCGCTCGCGGCGCTGTCGCGCGCTGCACGCCTCTCCAGGGTTTACGGGAGGCTCTTGGCGGCCCCGCCCCAGCTAGCGCCTCCGCCAATGGGAGTGCGCTCCGACGGGCGGGCGGGTCATGCGGCTCGGGCGCACCTGGAACGCGCCGCACCTGAGCGCGTCCTCGCGGCCCGCCGCCCCTGGCGGGCCTCACACACTCCTCTCCTCGGGACGTTTGCGTTCGTCCTTGATAGCCGTCGGAGACACTAGGTGAGCTCACCGCGGGCGGGGGGCAGGTGGGGAAGAGGACCGAGGACAGAGCCCCGGAGAAGGGGGTTGGGCTCCCGGAGAACAGCTGCGTGGCGGGCGCGGCGAGGACTGGGAGGCAGCGGTCGGCCCAATGCTGGCTGTAGCGGGGCTGTGGTGGGCGTGCTGGCCCCGACCTGGACCCGAACGGCCTGCAGTGGCCCGTGCAGACCTGTTTCGAGCCGGTTTAAGAGAAAACGGGAGAATTGCAGTCAGTGCGGGCAACCCTTGGCTGTGAAGCCGAGCAGAGAAAGGGGCGGCAATCTCCCTAACCTTCCAGTCCGCTGCCGCGCAGTTGAAAAAGTGAGCGAAGTACGAGACCCAGCTAGTGCAGGTGCTGTAATGAGTGTTAGAGATGCCTTTTGAAGTGATGGCAAAACAGTTCGTTTCACTTTAGACTGTATTCTTTCGTTAACTAGCTACCTTTAAGTTAAAGTTAAAAAACCACAACGCTGGTCCTGCCGGGCAGCTCAGTTAGTTTGTGCGTCCACCCCTCGCGCCAAGGCTGCGGCTCCGTCTTGGGTCAGAGTGCACACAAGAAGCAGCCACTGAACACTGACTCGGCCTCTCCCTCTCCCCTCTCTTCCTTCCTCTCACTCTCTCTCTGAAATCAAGCAATAGAAGAAAAATTTTAAACCATGAAAACAACAAAAGTAACGTGTTCCTGAAAATAGCGTGCTGCCTTCCTTTATATTTATAAATTTTATTTATTTATTTATAGAGAGAGGGGAAGGGAGGGAGAAAGAGAGGGAGAGAAACATCAGTGTGTGGTTGCCTCTCACGTGGCCCTCACTGGGGTCCTGGCCCGCAACCCAGGTGCATGCCCTGACTGGGAATCGAACCGCCGACCCTTTGGTTCACAGGCTGGCACTCAGTCCACTGAGCCACACCAGCCAGGGCATGAGCTGCTTTCCTTTATACCTTAAAATCTTGAGAGAAATGAGTTGTTCTTTGCGTATCTTTATAAGAAATTTTGATTTATTTAGATTCCATTGACTGAATGCCATTTAAAATACTAAGTGTGGATTGTTTTCAAGCTCAGATTTAGTAGTTAGCTCAGAGTTGTCATAGATACACCCAGACACAAAGACGTGTATCTATCTAATTATGTATCATACAGAGTATTTTTATGACTTAAAAGTCCTCTGTGTTCCACCGATTCATCCCTCCTGCCCCCCAACCCCTGGCCGCCACAGACCGATTAGCTGTCTCCAGGGCTTTACCTTTTCCAGCATGTCTTAGAGTTGGCTTTTTCCACTTAGTAATGTGCTTTTAAGGTTCCTCCATATCTTTTCATGATTTGACGAAGAAAACAGTTCTTTTTATTGCTGAATAATATTTCATTGTCTGTGAAAGGGACCAGAGTTTGCCGCCCCAAGATATGTCAGTTTGGGATTATGACCATTTTTGGTGGGCTGACTTTAAGACACAGCAGACCTGGGAGAAGCTCTGTAAACCTACCCAGACGTAGGTGGTGCCCTTCGTAAAGGGTGTTAAACTTGCAAAGGAGACGTCCATCCGTAAGGCGCCCCCTCATGGGGCCAGACCCGCCTTCACTGTCCAGCAGAAGGCGCGGGCTAGGTCTGCCCAACAGCCTTGCTCCCTGCGCTCTTCCTGGGAACCTCCCTCTCCCAACTCCCTACCCCGACATCTTTTCTCTATAGCTGAAGGTGGCATGGAAGGTGATGGCTTTGCCATTTTGGCCCCATCCTCTGTCCCTGGGTCTCCCCCAGGCATCCGGGAGGTACACATGTTGTTAAACTTCAGTTTGTGTTTCTCTTGCTAATCTGTCTCATGTTGCTTTGACGAGCAGCTTAGCTAGATGAGCCTTCAAGGGTGGCGGATAATTTTTCCTCCCTGGCATCTGGATGGACCACAATTTATGTGTCCATTCACCTACTGAAGGACATCTTCATTGCTTCCAAGTTTTGCTGATTAGAATACAGCTGCTATAACCACCCCTGGCTTTGGTGAGCTGCTGCCTCCTTACTGCTGGAGTTCCATGGGCCCAAAGCTTCAGACCACGTGTTTTCTTTGCTCCTGAGAAAAAGGATTGGGTCCCTGAATTTTTTCTCCATGTGGTGAAGAAAGGGGTGGAGAGAAGGCAAAAACAAAAGGACGAGTCCACGTGATGTGGCCAGAGGGACTGTGCAGGTGTGATGGATCAAGGTTACCGATTCTGCCCCGGGAGATGATCCGGGATTGTCCCATGTGTGCCCAGTTCAATCCCAGGAGCACTTAGAAGAGCAAGCGTTCTCCCCAGCTGTGCTCAGAGGTGCAGAGTGTGAGGGATGTGACCTGCTGCTGCTGGAGCGACCGCACGGGAGGCATGAGAAGGGACACAGGCAGCCTCCAGGAGCAGAGACCAGCCCTGGCTGAGTGCCCCCCAGAAACGGGACCTTAACCCTGCAACCAACCTCCCGGAGCCCAACTCAACCAAGAGCTTAGATATAGACGTGGCCCCAGAGCCCCCAGAGAGCCGCGCAGCCCTGCCGAGCGCTGTGCTTTTGGCTTGGGCGGAGATCCCACCATCCTGTGCCCATCTGCCCTCCGGAGCTGGGAGGTAACAGGTGGGCGTCGTCAGGGCAGCGGAGGAAAACAAACACGCTGAGGGAGTGAGATACATAGACACGTGCCCACTCGTCCGTCTGGCTGCCTTTGCTGTCTGTGCATCCAGGCGCTTAGTGCAGTCACTGGCTCAGGTGGCTGCCTCGACGCGGTGGCCGCTGTGAGCATCGAGTACAGGTCGTTCCTGTGTCCCAGCAGAGGGGCACCTCCTGGGGGCTGGCAGGCCCACGGTGAGGGGCCGGTCTGTGCCCCCTGAGAGCCCGGAACAGCCCTAGCACTTCCCACGCACACCACTGAACGCTCACAAAACCCCGCCTTCTGTGTGTTTTCAGGGCAGGAGAGCAAGGCTGAGAGAGACCAAGGATTGGTGCCCTGCCCCAGGCTTCACAGTTGCTCTGAATCGAAGCCCATTTAAGCTCAGATGTAACCTCAAGACTGTGGTCCAGGTGTCATAAAACATGGAACGAGGGGAGATGTCACCCCAGACCCCCTGCTGTGGTGTGGATAAGCCATGGGAGAACCCCACCGCTCACTCTGCCTGCACTATGCCTGCCTTGCTGGAAACAATGCTGGCGCTGTGGCCCATGAGCTGAACCGGTTGTACCGCCTCCAGGACCAGTCCACATGGGGCGGCGGGAGGAAGCTGTGCGAAGCATCCCACCGCCCGTGGCTGACTCAGTGACTGCAGTGCCCGCTCATGGTGAGCCTTGAGCCGCATGGGAGCAGTCGTTCCTGACCCTACAGACCAGGGAAGTGTCCTTCCTGGGCCTGTGGCAGATGGCCCGGGGGTTGCTCCAAGCTGATTTCTTAGTCCTTCCAACCCCTTAGTCCCCTCTTTTAGGGGTTCTAATCTTACTTCTCTCGCCCTTGTGTTCCATGGCCCCCTCTAGCCCCCTCCGCATCTCCCCTTCCCTGGCTGCAGCCCCGCAACGGCTCACCAAACCCTTCCACTCGCTAGCTTCTAAGCTTCTCAAGAAAAATAAACCCAGAATCCCCAACAGCCTGGCCTTGACGTGCGGACGGGCAGTATCAGGTCTCTGAGCCTCTCGCTCAGTTTGGGCCCCTTTCCCCAAAGGGTGTCCTCTGAGTAGGACCGGAGGACAAAACCCCACAGTCTCATTTGCTCAGTTCAAGGTAGAGGCTGGCACGCAGGGGTGAGACCAAAGGACGCGGGAGGCCACCCTCCCTGTCTCTGGGCGGGAAAGAAAGGACCCGGGACCCAGGACCGAGGACAGCTGCAGGGGCGTCAGGAGGGGCGGGGTTTCACTGTTTTGTTTCACTCTACAGACTGGGAGGGAGGCGGGGTTGCTGGAGGGCGGACCTCACACCTGTGGGTCCCTGAGACTGTTGTCTCCTTGTCTGGGAGAATGCGCCCTGCCCCCACCAGCGGTTGTGCAGTCATGGAACACCTCACTCCACCAGGTTGCAGGCTCTGAGTGGAGCGGGGACTGTCTGTCCTGGCCAGTGTGTCTCGCACTGGCGCGAGGCCAGGAGGCTGCCGGGTCTCCGCAGCCCAGCGGGGCCTGCCAGTGAGCAGACGCCAAGCTGTGTGTCTGTCTGAGAGTCCGTGAACAGCCGGGGGCCGGAGGACACCTGCTGGTTCCTGTGGGAGAGCTTCCCTCTCTCCGGGTGGTAGTTACTGCACCTGTGTGACAACCTCACGGATGTGATGTTTCTTATTTTTAGATCTGATACTTAAAGTGAGAAAAACACTTGCTTACTTTAAGTGTGTTTTTTTTTTAAAGAAGTAATTCATGGATGGGGATAACTTCATTTCTTCCTTTTTAAAGATTTTATTTATTTATTTTTGAGAGGGGGGAAGGGAGGAAGAAAGAGAGGGAGAGAAACACCAGTGTGTGGTTGCCTCTCTTGCGCCCTCTGCTGCGGACCTGGCCTGCAACCCAGGCATGTGCCCTGACTGGGAATTGAACTGGTGACTTTTCAGTTCACAGGCCAGTGCTCAATCCACTGAGCCACACCAGCCAGGACGGGATAACTTCACTTCAAAGGTAAAAATACTTCATTTCATGACACTCGCAATATGGTTCGCTCTCTGCATTGTGAATTAGGAAGACCTAAAGCTGTTTGAAACCCCATGTCAGCAAACAGATCAGCATCGAAGGCACACAGTTCAGACTGTCTTGTAATTTTCCTCTATTGGGTGCCAGGTTGAATTTGAATTATGTGCAGCGAATGTCAGGCCTTCTTCCATCCATCTTAGCCACGAAGGAACCTTGCGTGTTTACACGAGGCTGCTGTACTTCCAAGGCCCCTCCTGGGGGAGGCATCAGCCAGACCCATCAGAGGACTCTGCTGGGGGGGGAGGGTCCCGCTCACCCCGAGGGCCCCGAGAGCTGCAGCTTGGTCTTCTGTCCTGAGCTTAGCTCTGCCTCCTCTCTGGAAACCTTTCCAATGCGTCCCTTTCCCAGGAACACCTGCTTTCTGTCTGGGGTGATGGTGGGCACAGAGACAGCCATCACGAGGGCTTAACACCCCGAGTGCTGCATTTTGGGGCTGCTGCTGGAGCTCAGGGCAATGAAACCCAGAACAAGCTGGAAACAGGAAATGCAGGAATGCGCCTTCCCTGCCTGACCCAAGGCTGACCGGCCTCCTTCACAGGGCTGTTTCCAGTCTGCGCTCTAAAATGCATCCCAGCGTGTGGCCATGAACTTGGGGTTCGTGCTGCAGAGGTTCCTTGGGATTATGCTAAAGTGGGAGTGCAACTGGGTAGACGTGTGCCCCAGGTGGCCTCCGTTTTGGGAGCTGGGGACGAGGGCTCAGCCCCAAGCCATGCTGGTGTCAACATGTCAGCCCCAGGGTCACGGGCCAGGTCACCAGGATCTGAACCCCGCTCTGCCCCTCGGGCCTATGTTGTGTCCTCAGCGGGGGAGGCTCTGTGCAGCTCTGCCGGCCGCCAGCGGCCGTGAGGTTAGAAGGAGAGATGAACCAAGCGCTGGAAACTGTCACGTGTTTCTAAATGTGAGCTCTTTTCATTGCTGAGGCCTCAGACTGGGGAGTCCTGCTGTGGCCCCAGCCCTTCCCGTCACTGTGGACACAGCGATGGAGACCAGGCAGACAGGCTGTGGCTGCTGGCCTGCTTGCTGGCGCCCCTAGCCCTGGTCCAGGCTGGGGCTGGCGCCTTTCATCGGCAGCATGCTGCCCTCTGCTGGCCAAGCCAGAGGAAGCAGGAGGGCCCTGTGGGGACAGACCAGGCCCAGGGAAGGGGCTGTCACTTCTGTGAGGGGTATGAAATCTCACACGTGGACAGACACAGGGGTGGCCACACCTCTCCATGCACCCTGGGTCAGCAGCTGGGGACCAACCGCTGGCCCTTCTGGGCCCTGGCCCTTGAGCCCATCGGCTCCCTCCTGCTCTGCTGGCAGAGGGGGTGTCATCCCAGATTGTCCTGGCCCATGGCCCCCATGGCCCCCCACTCCCTGCAGACCAGCCTCAGGGTTGTGGCTCACACGGCTTTCTCAGTTTTTGTGACTCCTCAGTGAAGGTTTTCCACACTGACGCTCATCCTCAGGACGTCTGTTTAGGTTCCGCATTGCACGCAGAGGACACAGCACAGAAAAGGTGCCGGCATCCGGAAGGAGGGGGACAAATGGAACCCCTCCTGGCAGCCTCTCTGTCAAGCATCAAGCGGAAGTGCATGCACACAGCACAGCAGGGCGCCCTCAGCGCCTTCTCTGTCTCCCTCTCGTCCCGCTGAGCACAGGGCCTGCTTTCCAAACTTCCTCTAAACTCACCAGCGGTGGCTGCAGTCCCCTCGCCTCCCCGCCCCTGGGTCTGCACCCACCTGTCCTGTCTGGCCTCGATGCTAACCTGCCAGTGGCTCCCAGCCCTGGGGCCCTGGGAACGTGGTCTTGTTTGGACAAAGAGTCTTTGTGGATGTGACTAAAGATCTTGCGATGAGGCCGTCCTGGGTCATCCGAGTGGGCCCTGAATGCCATCCTAAAGGGCCTTACTGGGAGAGGCGAGAGGCGCGCAGAGGAGGAGCCCAGCGCAGATGGAGGCAGAGACACAGCGAGGCAGCCATGAGCCCAGCTGCCAGCGGTGGAGGCGGGAGGACGAGGCCTGTCCCCTCCAGCCTCCGGAGGATGTTCCCGCTGATACCTTGGTAGTGTCTCAGGGAGACCGACTGTGGGCTTCCGGCCCCCAGAGCTGCGAGAGTAAATCGCTGGTGTCGCCGCAGCCCGTCTGTGGCGGCCTGTCGTGGCGGCTCGGGAAACGGGTGCGCCCAGCTCTCTTGGTGCTGTGTCTAGACACCGCCGGTCGTCTGGTCTTCTCCTGTGGCAGCTGCCAGGAGGTGCACGGTTTTGCCCGTTTTGTTGGGTGTGCGGTGCGTCTGAGCGCCCTCAGTGCAGCGTGAGGCCTGGGCCCAGGCCCACTCTCCTGTTGTGGCTGCCCCATCATCTCAGCTCTGCCTGTAGAGACCGTCTCTGCTCCTGAGCTGCCTCTGCTCCCTCGTCAGGGTCAGCCAGCAGTGCTCGCGAGCATGCATTTCAGGCTCTCTTTCGCTCCGCTTACCTGTTAGTCTGTATTTTCACTGGCTCCACCGTTCAATGACTGCAGCTCTGCAGGAAGCCTGGAGTTACGTAGTGTCTGTCCCCAGCTTCGTTCCCCTTCCGTTTGTGTTGGCTCTTCTGGCTCTCCTGTCTCCTCCTTCTCTTCTTTTAAAATTTTTAATTGATGAGAGAGAGAGAGAGAAAGAGAAAGAGACATCAACCTGTTGTTCCACTCACACATTCATTGGTTGATTCCTACACATGCCCTGACTGGATCAAACCTGAGACCTCGGCGTACCGGGACGCCGCTCTGACCGGCTGAGCCACGCGGCCAGGGCCCGTCTTGTCCTTTAAACCTGGGACTAGCCCGTCAGCGCCTGCAGGGTGATGTGCAGGGGCTTCGGTTACATTGCACGGAACCTGCAGATCGAGTCGGGAAGGACTGACCTCTTGACCGTGTTGAGTCTTCCTGTTCGTGAACATGGAACGTGTCTCCACTGAGTCAGATCTTTGATCTTACCCATCAGTTTTGCTGTTCTCCTCATGCAGCTCTCGCACACACTTGTTACATTTATTCCTAAGTCCTTTTCTGTGTATGCTACAGAGACGGCACTGCGTTTCTAATCTCCAGTCACACTCGTTGGTTGTATAGGAAAGCAAACGTCTTTGTCCACGAACCTGGGGTCCCGCAGTCCTGCTACAGCGTTGCGCTCATCAGTTCTTGTTGGTTCTTTCCAGTCCTCCACGCAGACAGTCCTGTCCTCTGTGGGCAGACGGTGTCACGTCTTCCTTCCCAGTCTGCATGCCCTTTATTTCCTTTTCTTGTCCTATAGCATCAGCAAGGATGTCCACTGTGGTGCTGAAAAGGAGAGCTGCGTTTGCCTTGGCTGGGTGGCTTCGTTGGTTGGAGCATCGTCCCCCACTCCAAGAAGTTGTGGGTTTGATTCCCTGTCAGGGCACCTGCCTAGGTGCCAGGTTCGATCCTTGGTTGGGGCGTGTTATGCCCCCTCTCCCTCGCTCCCCCACTTCCCTCCCTCCAGTCAATGAATATACCATGGGTGAGGATTGAAAAAACCCAAAAGCAAGGGAATGGCAGAGAAGGTCAGCGGCCGTCTCTGCTGACGTCCTCCACTGGGCTGGGGGCGGCATCCTCCTCTGTCCACATTTCCTAAGTTACTACTGGATGTACCCCTTTAAATCGATACGAAAGTTACTTTCCCGATTTAGCGGGGGGCCAGTGTTTTGGACGCATCTCCCCACCAGCTGCTCTGCGATCCCCCCCACCCCCCTGCCCAGGCCCCTCGGTCTGGCTAGACCCTCCGCTCAGCCTTCCTCTGGGCTGCTGGTCTGGGCCCTTTGTTTCCATTTTTAAAAGAGGAAGTTGCCTTTCTAAAGCAGGTTTGAAATGTCACGTGTGTGTGCTCAGCGTCATTAAGGCGTTTCTTTTGTGGGGCACCTGGAAGTGACATGTAGGGGCCGTGTCTGGCCAGGGCTCAGGGATACCTGCCCCAAGGGAGCCCTGAGCCCGACACCCGACCCATCCTTCCAGCGGGGCAGGTGAAGTGCTTCCTCGTCTCCCACCCTCTGAGCTGAACCCCACCTTCCTTCTCCCAGGCCCCAGGGGAAGGCCTGGGGGAGCTGGGAGGGGGGGTGGAGTGGGGTCTGAAGTCCCTTTCTTCTTAGCACCTGCTGGGACAAGGGAGTGACAGTTGGGGGAGGGGAGCAGGGGGCAGATGTGTCCCCAGCTACAGGAAGGAGAGGTCACTGCAGTCCCTGAGCTCCACCTCCGGCCATGCCTCTCCCCCAGTCAGCCACCCTCAGCCAAGACCCTGCTCCTGGGGGGCCAGAAGGGGTGCCGTGCCTCCCCAGCCAGCCCACCCCACAGGCTCTGCTGCTTCATGTCCTGGGCCCCATCGGCAGCCCTGGGGCCCCGGAGGGGACAGCACCGGCCAAAGTCCCAAGTGGGGAGCCAGTCACAGTGCCTCTGCAGGAAGCTTTGAACCAGCTTGTCACTCCCGAGTGTGGGGAGAGGCCGGGCCCGGGACAGCATCTCTGCTTCCCTGTGGTCAGCCCTGCTGCCATGCCAGGCCCTGCCCCCTGCAGAGCGGGCACAGTGGGGCGGCTGTGGGAGTGTGCCCTAGCTCTTCAGGCCCAGGGGACCGTGTCTCTGTGCCTGGAGAGCCTGTGCTCTCTGCCCCAGGGGCCTTGAGGATCGGGGTGGCCCATGCCTCTGCCTGGAAGGGGTGCCTATGGCAGCCAGGGGGGACAGAGTCTCACGTCTGTCCCTGGCCTGGGTCTGTCCCCAAAGAAACAAGCCATGCAAGACAGGGGGCAGCCTCTCCCCTCCCCCAGGCGGCAGGAGCTGAGGGACTGGGCCGTTCTGTAAGGCCTGGTGGGAGGGCGCCGTGGGGCCTCCTCCTCTTACTGCTTTATCCCCCGGGGAGAGAGGCGGGGACCCAACGCCCTATGCGGGGCCATGTAGACCAGCCCTCTGACCCTGGCAGCAGGCAGGGACCCTGACCGAAGGATCCTGCACTTGCCTTTCCAAGGGGAAGGGCCCCCCGCAAAAGGAGCAGCCACGGCTGTCCGCTGAGCCCCCTTCGCCCTTTAAGCCCAGTGTGGACAGGCGCCCTGTGCTCCAGGCGCCGGTGGGGGGGCCTTGGGCAGACTGTATGCTCCGTGGGGGGCGGGGGATGAGAGGGGAACAAAATGAGAGGGAAGAGGGGGACACAGCAGTTCAGAGAGGGACCTAGCGGGGGGCCCAACAGTGCGAACGAGACAGATTGGCCACGGGGTGGCGCCCTTGGACTTCGTTTTAGTGATGTAGCTTCAACATTTTATTGCAATTCAGGGTTAGGATTTAACAGTTTAATACAAGGTTATGTTTAATATTTTGTAAGTACTCTCACCTGCTTTACATGATTTTTGGGCACACTTTAAAAGAAATGATACTTTCTGTCTAATTTTCCATAATGTTCCCATTTTACATTCATTAAAATCTCGCTTCTTTAAAATTGTTCTTATCTCAATGTCAGGATTTTAAAAAATAAGCTGAAATATTGAAAATTTAAGACATTAATATTGCAGTCACTGTAATATAAGAAAGAAAAATTTACATCTTAACTTTAAAATTGTTAACATTTATTTGTAGTAACGCAGTATGAATTTTTAACATAATCATATGAATTTTTCATTAAAGTGTTCAACCATCGCCTATTGAAGCATGTCCAAATTTATAAAAATCTTCTCTTTTAGAGTAACCTGTACTGAATTAACCCAAAAGCAATGGTGGTGCTTTGGGTAGGACATTTGTTCGCCTGCACACGGTGAGTCGTGAATGCCTGGTCGGTGGCTGGGGCCAGAAGAAAGCGAAGCCGGGCTCTCTCTGGGGGGGCATGGTCTGGGGTGGGGGGCACACTGGTTCTCACAAACTCCGTGTGGTCCCCAGCTCTGACGAGCACTTGCTCCGGCTCAGGGCTGCACCAGCGTTGTGAGGGCGCAGGCGGGGGGCCTTCTCGGTCTCGCAGTCCATCCCACAGTGCGAGGCCGCGTCAGCAGCCGAGGGTCTTGTCTTCCCTGAGCCCCCGACGGCATTTCCCCTCCCCTCGGGAACAGGCCGTAGAGTTGGGCTGGGGAGGGTTTCTAGGGTCGGGCATGGCATAGCAAGGCCTCATGGCCAGTGGACGTCGTCCAGAACATAAGAGGCACTGTCACACCTGACAGGACCTAACAGGTGTTCAGTCGGCCAGCTCCGCGCTTCCTGTTTCAGTCCCAGCCTCCCGGAGCATGGCCCACGCTCCGCAATGCTCTAGTCTCCAGGGTGGCTCCGAAAAATTGAATGGCTCCCGTGGGATTATTTATTCACTGTCTTGAAGTCCTTTGAATATTCGTACGAAGGTGTCAGCAGTTTCTTCCACAGTTCAGTTCGTGGTGATGGTGAGTAAAAGCCACTTCAGTGTCCTCGGGGCGAGTTTGGCGGGATGTCTGCGGGCACTCGTGCCCTGGGCGCTGAGGGCTGGTCTTGGGCCACATTTTACAGGGCTGGGAGCCACTGGTGCCTGTCCACGGCAACCTTCCTTTTTGCTGCACGTTTGCTGATTGGCCTGCAAACTAACGAGAGGGCATCTAGAACGCGACACAGGGCTGACGGTGATTAGGACTTTCAGGTTGGGTTTTCCAGGACTGACTCTCTGCCCCCTCATCCTCCCGCCCACCACCACCACCGTCACCACCGTGCGGCAGCCATCACTGTCTCGGAGATGATGAGACAGAGGCGCTTGCTTGTCCTCCTCTGACGGGGAAAAGCCCGAAGAACAGGCCCATTTCTCAAGAGTCTCCCAGGCACTAGGTCCACCTGCTGGGTGGCCGCTGGGGAGCAAAGCTCCTGTCTCCGAAGGGGACCCCGCTGGGACACCCCTGTCATGTGGACAGGTCTCCACTGCAGTCCTGGGAAGAGGGCGTCAGGAAGCCGTGCCGTTCTGTCCTCAGAAGGTTGGTGCTGAGAAGCTCCGAGCTGCTCCCACTTGTGGCCCGATCAGGTCCGGCACATCCAGAGCAGAAGGCAGCCGAATGCTGCGTGCAGTTGCAGCTGCAGGGCGGTGACACGGGGCCTGTGAGGGCTGGCCGACGGTCAGCACAGACGAGGAAAGCCAAGGCTGGGCTGAGACTTTGGGGCTCTGTGGGCAGGGGTACCGCCGGGACCTGTCCCCACAGTGACTCCTGGGGGCAGAGGGGGTAGTAGTGCCAGCTGTAGGTTCCCGGGGTCACTGGAGGGCTGGTCATTCGTGATGAGATGGAGGTGCTGGCTCCCTTGGAAGACAGTACTTGTGCAGCTGAGAGTGGAGTGACCGCTGCTGTGTCCCAGGATGATGTGCGCAGTCTGATTTCCTCCAGGGCCAGGGTGGGCCTCTGCTCTCCACGCCCACACCTGTGCGTCTGGAGCCCTAAAGTCTCCCCAGTGCTCGGCGCACAGAAGATCTGAAGACGTTTGTAGGACAGGAGCGGGCCCTGGGTGGCCCTGGGGGCAGTGACTGAGCTGTGCACTGCAGTGACATTTGTCTGGGTGACCAGCCAGCCCTCAGATCTGCTGTTGTTTCGACCTGGCCTGCGAGGAGCTTTCAAACCTGCCGCCAGCGAGTGTGCGCGTTGCACGCTGTGGGCACCGTGGGCTCGGTGACCTCGCTGTGTCTGGGATGGAGACCAGGGAGTGCTGGAGCAGCAGCCCATCAGCGGTCACTGGCCCTCTCTGACTGCTCTCAGTGACCTGACGCTCCAAACACAGGCGCAGGTAGGGGCAGCGAGTTCTGTCGCTAGGTCTGAGGACTTGCATCTCGATTTGGAGCTCGTTTTGTGTTCAACTTTCTAGTGCTCATCATTTGAGCCCCATGTGTCAAGGTCGAGGGGAAAGGGGTGGAGTGGAAGCAGGGGCCCATAAATAACCGCAGACGAGTGCTGTGGGAGCGTCTGCGGAGCCTCGGGGCTCCTGTGCTGGGGGGGGGCGTGGAGGGGCCGTCCCGCCACCCATGGGCGTAAGGACACGCACTCTTGCTCGTGAGGCAGAGGGACTGGGCCGGGGTCACGGGGACCTTTGACGGCCGCCTGCTGGCCTGTGGACACAGGACAGCGATGGGTCGGAGCTGCCTCCCTCGGTCCCCACCCTGCAGGTGAGCATGGGGAACTGCGTCCTCGCGTCCCCAGCTGCTGGCAGCCTCGGTTTCCGCTTCCCCGGCGGGCCTGTGCCTCCTTGTCGGGCGCCCCACACCACCTCTCCCTGGACGCCTTGGTGGCCCCTGCACAGAAGGCTCCTACAGTGAAAGCGAGTGACTGTGTTACTGACGGATTGTGAGGAGCAGTGAGTAAAATGTGCAGGGTCTTTTCTGCACGTGGCCAGGCCGCGTCCCAGGCCCCTGCTGTGGCCAGGGTCCTGGCCTCTGGTTGTGGAGGGAGTTTCTGCAGCCCCAGGTCAGGGGTCATTCTGCCCAGTGTGGGCATAAGGCCCGGTCACCGCTCCCTGGGCGAGCGGCTCTCCGTGGTTCCTCTGCTGTGGTGATGCCCGCAGCTGGCGGCCCGGACACGCCTGGGCTGGCCTCAGCACCCGTCTGGCCCTCCCCGGGACTGCAGAGGCTCGTTCTAGCTGCTCAGGCCTTTCGTTTGGTTGTGATTTTTCGAGATGTGAGCAGGCTGGAGCTTTGGTCTGGAAGTTGGTTTGGGCTTTAGTCGTGGGGATCATGGAGTGTCCCTTGGAAGGACGACCCCCACATCGTGTCCGGGGCTGAGAAGCTGTGCCGCCGAGATCGAGCGGAGCCCTGGACAGTCCTGGAGGTCGCGGGCCCTACAGAGCTCTGCCCGCAGACTGCACCTGGACACCTGCTAATGGGGGGCTGGGCCGGGTGGGGCGCCGGGGGGTGGGGGGTCAGCACTTTTAAAACGCTGCTCTCGGGAGAGGTCATGTGCACGTAGGTAGACAACAGAGAAACGGTGGACCCGGGACTGCCGACACCGCTGCGCACTCTGGGAGAATCCCAGGGTTGGGGTCGGGGGGAGGGTGGGCCCAGGGCACCGCTGTGCATGCCGGGAGAATTGGGCTGCCTTGCCTGGCTGGTGGAGGTCAGAAGGCCACCATGAGGCCACCGCAGGGGTGTCCGCTGCCTCCCTGTCAGCAAATCTGCCCTTCCTGCATCAACCACCCCACCCCCCAAGCCTTCTTGTATTCATTACTGTAGGTTTAGGGTGAAATCCAGTATGATGATTATTATGGAACTACTTGTGCTTACGCTGCCAGTGTAAGATGTTCAAACCTGTAGAGAATTTTTATGAGTGTTTTTGAGCCAAACTAACGACACATGCTGAGGAGCAAGATCCTGAATGCCCGGAGAGGGACAGTTTGCTGTTTCCTTTATGCACTTGAAGTCCGGCAGGAGCCTAAGGAGATCAGGGAAGCAAGGTGGGGATCGCATCATGGGGCAGTTACCACGGCGAGGGACTGTCCCCAGGGCGGTGACGGTTTGCTTCAAAGGCTGCTCAGTAGTTGCACAGAGCCTGTGGGGGGGCTGCCTTGGGGGAAGAGGAACTTTTGACTAAGAAGCTACAGGCCTGGGGCGTGGCTGCCCACCGTGACCTGCCCAGGTAGGGGTTTATGATCAGACCACCTGAGAGGGCACTTTCCGTAGAGACCCTTTTCACCCACAGGGAGCCCTGAGCCGTTTCTCCCAAGGCAATGTCCAGGGCAGAACGCCGGTCCGTCTGCCAGGCCTCCCAACTCAGACCCGCTCGGGAACCCGTTGCTGGCATCGGCCTGTGTTCTGCGTCGTTCATAGGAAAGGCCCCTAAAGAGGCCCAGTAGATTCCCACCTGGGGCTTCAGGTGCAGACCCTCTTCAGGACCGTCGGCAGAGATCTTTCCAGAGCTTGCGGGGAAGGGCGGAGCCGCCCGCCTTGGGCCTGGAGGCTCCGGTCTGCTCTGGGACACGGGGACACGGAGGGACATGGGAGGGACACAGGGGGACATGGAGGGACATGGGACACAGAGGGACACGGGGACACAGGGGGGACACGGAGGGACATGGAGGGACATGGGGACACGGACACAGGGGACACGGGGACACAGAGGGACATGGGGGACATGGAAGGACATGGGGGGACACGGAGGGACACGTGGGGACACGTGGACATGGAGGGACATGTGGGACACGTAGGGACGGGGGCATGGGGGGACACGGGGAC